>CM042250.1:8271895-8449395 GCA_023566225.1 Romanogobio albipinnatus | reverse complement strand
CTGAATTTCCACAAATATATTAAGCAGCACAACTGTTTTAAACATTGATAATAATAATAATAATAATAATAATAAGACGTTTCTTCAGTAGCAAATTAGAATGATTCCTGACGGATCATGTGACACTGAAGACTGGAAGAATGATGCTGAAAATTCAGCTTTGCATCACTGAAATATTAAAATAGAAGTTTATTTTTTATTTTTATGTAATAATATTTCAGAATTTGTTATCATCAAATAAATGCAGCCTTAGTGAGCATCAGAGACTTTGTTCAAAACCATTTAAAATTTTTACCGATCCTAACATTTCAACTTCATAAAAAGTTAATATTTTCCCCAGATAATATTTTCTTTGGCTTCGGTACAATGACAGTGAATTTAGGAAACAACAATGTCTTTATACATTAATACCATACTTAATATGTTTCTCACACAGTTTTTTTGGCTGTTTGTATATTTTAGCAAAACGTAAACGTTCAAAAAACACTGACAAGCAATAAAGTACAAAAGATTGTGACATTTAGCATGTCATTAAGTGCCTTTTTGCTTTTATGAAACCGTTACTACATAAAAAAAGATATGAAGGACTATTTTTCATTTATTTGCTGTAGTCACAGTGTCTTGTACATTATTGCTTATGTAACAGTGGAAAATATTACTGCATCGCCCAAATTCTACAAGTTTGACCACATTTAACATCTTTAGGTATAACTCCAGGACAGACTATTACACAAATACTACTGACATTCAACACCCTCTTTGCTCATTATGGAGCGTCTTTTTTGCCGTAGGGCCAGATTTGGCATATGAAAGACCAGGTGTATGCATGTGTGTATGTGTGTTTTTTGCTGCACATCTCAAACAGGTGCACTTTGTGTAGTCTGATACAGCATGTCTGGGGTGCACAATACCCGTCCGTCTGAGACTGTGTGTTTGGGTTGAAGAGGTTGTGTACTTTGAAGTCAGATCTAGTGTTTTGGAAAGCGGCAAGTTGAAGCCAGGTACAAAGAAAGAAATCGATGATGGGGGTCAAAACAACTTTAAAGAGCAAACAGAAAAATCAAAGGTGATACAACTTTCACCCTAAACACAGAAATGTATGTTTGGCAGGTCGACAAGCCCACCTGCAACTATGTTCAATGCAAAACTGTGAACAACGCGTGTTAGAAAATTGTGCTACAGTGTAAACACTACAACAGCATCACCTCCTGGCCATGACACTATGTCTGCACTCATGAATATCAGTGAGATAATGCCAATGCATGGCCCAGTAAGTTTAATATTTGCAACATAAACCATAATAAGGTTGTTTTTGTCTAAACATATATAAACATTTCAAACCTTTGGTACATGTGGGTTGAACTCCACAGCTCTGTGTATGGCCTCCACTGCGTTCATCTCTGCTGTGCTGAGACCTCGTCTAGACGCTGCCTCAGGTGAAAACCTGCAACACAATACACATACAGATTCATTCAGCAAACTATCATCCATAAACTTCACCTATGTTATGATATGGTTATATGCTATTCATTATTAGACACTAATAGACTTTTTTTACATAATTTCATACTTTCCAGCATGCTGAAGACTTACTTATCTGACACCGCTCTGGCTTTCAGTAAGGCTGATGTGTAGCATATAGTAGCTGATTTTGGCAAGCTGATATCTGAAGGGGGAAAAATCAGATAGTTAGAGAAACATCGATAGTAGCATCACCACCTGGTCCTGTCTGAAGTGTACAGTAACATGATGATAGTTGAATGAGCTCACCATCATATTTTGCGAGGACTGCTTGTACATCAGCGTAGGCCTGAAGCTCTAATAACGCTTCTAGAAGGTTCTCGTGAATATTTAACATTCCCAGTAAAGGGAATTCTTTCATTAACTGTACAAGGAAACAGGAAACATAATTGAATTGCCACTTACATAATAAAATAAAAGGTCAGACCAGTGATATGTATGGAAGCTTGTTTCCGCCACAAAAAACATTTTAAAAGATAATTGCGACTTTTTATCTCACAATTGCGAGTTTACATCATTATACAAAGTCGCAATTGCAAGCTATAAAGTCAGAATTGTGTGATAGAAAGTTGCAATTGTGAGTTATAAAGTCAGAATTGAGAAGTATAAAGTACTTCTTTATACTTTATACACTATATTGCCAAAAGTATTGGGACACCCCTCCAAATCATTGAATTGAGGTGTTCCAATCACTTCCATGGCCACAGGTGTATAAAAAAAAATCAAGCAGGCATGCAGACGCTTCTACAAACATTTGTGAAAGAATGGGTCGCTCTCAGGAGCTCAGTGAATTCAAGCGTGGTACAGTGATAGGTTGCCATCTGTGCAACAAGTCCATTCGTGAAATTTCCTCAATACTAAATATTCCACGGGCAACTGTTAATGGTATTATAACAAAGTGGAAGCAATTGGGAACAACAGCAACGCAGCCACAAGTGGTAGGGCACCTAAAATCACAGGGCGGGGTTAGCGCATGCTGAGGCGCACAGTGCGCAGAAGTTGCCAACTTTCTGCAGAGTCAATAGCTACAGACCTCGAAACTTTGTGTGGTCTTCAGATTAGCTCAAGAACAGTGCGTAGAGAGCTTCATGGAATGGGCAGTGGAGACGTGTTCTCTGGAGTGCCGAATCACGCTTCTCTGTCTGGCAATCCAATGGACGAGTCTGGGTTTGGTGGTTGCCAGGAGAACGGTACTTGCCTGACTGCATTGTGCCAAGTGTAAAGTTTGGTGTCGGGGGGATTATGATGTGGGGTTGTTTTTCAGGGGTTGGGCTTGGCCCCTTAGTTCCAGTGAAAGGAACTCTTAATGATTCAGCACACCAAGACATTTTGTACAATTTCATACTCCCCACTTTGTGGGAACAGTTTGGGGATGGCCCCTTACTGTTCCAACATGACTGCGCACCAGTGCACAAAGCAAGGTCCATAAAGACATGGATGAGCAAGTTTGGTGTGGAGGAACTTGCCTGCACAGAGTCCTGACTTCATCCCGACAGAACACCTTTGGTATGAATTAGAGCGGAGACTGTGAGCCAGGCCTTCTTGTCCAACATCAGTGCCTGACCTCACAATTGCACTTTAAAAGAATGGTCAAAAAAATCCCATAAACACACTCCTAAACCTTGTGGAAAGCCTTCACAGAAGAGTTGAAGCGGTTATAACTGCAAAGGGTGGGCTAACTTCATATTAAACCCTACGGATTAAGAAAGGGATGTCATTAAAGTTAATGTATGTAAAGTGTATGTCAAAACATTTGGCAATATAGTGGTGTATCACACAATTCTGACTTTATAATACGCAATTGTGAGATAAAAAGTCGCAATTACCTTTTTTATTTTTTATTCTGTGGCGGAAACAAGCTGCCATAGATTTGAGTATGTATACATTTCAAGTAAAGGCTGAGTTCCGATATATTCATAAAAAAGTATCTAAAATTAAGCATAAATTACTCTCTTATGATTACAGACTATATTCTAGAATTACACGGAAGACATCTTACATTGACGACTATAACATCTTTATGATACATTTTAGGAAAAAAAAAAAATCTCTATACATTATAGCTATATATTAGCTATATTAGACACAAGAAATACTTCTCTTTCAGTTTATAATTATTAATGGAGCAGAATTGGAAAGGAAATGTTAAGATATGTTCAAAAAAGGTTTAGAAATTTGCTCTGAGGATAGTCATTGTTTATATTATATTCAGTCATGTTGCTGAAATTATTTTGACTCATCCCTCAGGTCAAAAAACAAAACAAAAAGAATGATAGTCTATTATACTATGATAGTCTATCGGGCATTACTTTGCAGTAGGATAATCATTAAAATACACACTTTATACAGCCACAAGACCTGAACATTATTTGCGTTATATTGCTTCACTCACATCTCTCATCATCTTTACAGCTTCTTTGATGCGACCCAGTTTTCTAGCACACATGGCCAGTCTGCGCTTGATGTAGACCACAAGATTGGTGTCTTTACCGGCTGTGAATGCAAGAGTAATAAGCAACAGCGTGAGTTACTGTACGCGGTGTGCATATGTGTGACAGTGTGAAAGTGTCATACCACTTTTAAGGGCTTGTTTAAATAGCCGTTCAGCTTCTGTGATAGTTGTGGCTTCCTCCTCGGCCAGGAGCACATATGCTGCAGCACATCTGCAATGAACAGAATCATATGCTGGAGAGTCAGAAACTCTGTGCTCACATTAGAGATGCAAAAAAACTTTTGACTGCCTGTGTATGAACTGCAACATGAAAGTAAGTACCGGCTTTTCTGTGTCACAGAATTTTAGCACATTAGTATGATTTCCGATGGATCGTGTGACACTGAAGACTTGAGTAATGATGCTGAACATTCAGCTTTAACATCACAGGAATAAATTGCATTTTAGAATATTTTCAAATAGAAAACAGTTCTTTTAAATTGTATGTGAAGGACATTTTTAATTAATCATAACATAACTTGCAGAATTAACATTTATATGCTTTTGAAAACTAAATGCCCCCAACACTGAATATGTGTCTGAATATAAGAAGAGAAAACAAAACTAGACAGCTGTCTGAATAATATATATATATATATATATATATATATATATATATATATATATATATATATATATATATATATATATATTAGGGGTGGCACGGTTCACAAAACCCACGGTTCGGTTCGTATAACGGTTTCAGGGTCACAGTTTTCGGTTCTGTACGGTTCTTGTTGTTGTTGTTTTTTAATCGTTAACACTCCAGAAATTTACTTCAGCATATGGTATATATAGCTTAATCATCCAAAATTTAGGATACAGTATTAAAAATTGTTATATCAAGTGGTTTCCTAACTGGCTGCCTACCGAGTCCGACACATTGGCGTAACATTTTTCATGTTAATTCACTGTGGCTTTAATTCAGCTGACCTGATTGACAAATTTCACCATGAAGTGTCCCGTGTGTTTCACAATCACCATATGACATCCAACGCTGTTAAAAATAACATAAAATACACGAAAACACAACACTGCCAGAAGTTTCTGCCCAAACTTCAAAGGCATGTTTAAATTATTAGAACTAGAAGCATATCTTAACTTTTAAATGTTCCATTTATCATGTGAACTACTTATATAAAACATATGAATGTGTGTATGAGGGGAACACGGTCGCATTTGCAGCAGATATGTTGCCCATCATAAATCAAAGCACGAGACAGACAGGGGTCGGAGGAGAACACCGGAAAGTCAGCTGCGCGACTCGCGAGACAAACACTGCCAGTGTGTGTCTGCGCAACGGGCACGCACGGCGTGGCTCCCGCTCTCCGCACTGCATCTGCCCTGCTATACGATGCTAGCGCATCCTCCAACTCCAGGCAGCCTTCCTTATCTCTCCCACTTTCATTTCTACATGTGACGTGACCTGCAGCACTCCACTTTTACTTTACTGTATGTCCACATGTCCATATATATATATATATATATATATACAGTGAGGAAAATAAGTATTTGAACACCCTGCTATTTTGCAAGTTCTCCCACTTGGAAATCATGGAGGGGTCAGAAATTGTCATCGTAGGTGCATGTCCACTGTGAGAGACATAATCTAAAAAAAATAATCCAGAAATCACAATGTATGATTTTTTAACTATTTATTTATATGATGTATGATTTGTATTTTTTAAGTGGAGGTGATACTTAAAGTCTGTCCCAGACACTGCTACTTGCTTACAAGAATACCATATTGAACAAGGGACAATAATAATTTTTAAAAATAATAATTTAAAAATGAATTTGAAAATAATATTATAATTTTGTGTAGTCCATCATAATATACACAGATAGTTTTACTCACTGAGAGATTTTATTCATGAGGGGATAATTACATAATAATTTTACACGTATGATGCATTAAAGGTGCAGTTTGTAATATTTAGGAGGATCCACTGGCGAAATGCAATATAATATACATACCGTATTTCCTCAAATAAAAGCCTGTAGTCAATTAAACGCCGGGCCTCTGATAGTGGCCAGGGGCGTGGCCAGCACGAACAAATAAAGGCCGGTCTCAAATTAAGGCGGGGGAAAAATTATTTCCTTTCATTTCATGTGCATTCGAGTTCAGCATAATGTACAGTAGGGTTGTGCCGAAGGAGCGAAACCATCGTGGCCATCGCCCCCCGCTGTAAGTCTTGCGAGTGTTATACTTAACCTAAACACTTTGCAGGGATTGCTCTGTAAATTAAATTGAGAATATAACTGATGCATATATGCTATTTTAAATACTGTAGTCTATGAGAGATGTGACGTGTGTTATTCTGTGAAAATAGGCTACACAAATGATCTTGACAATCTCTTAGCCTCTTGTCTTTTTTACACATCTTACTCTGCATTTTAACTTAAAATATTTTATTTTGTACAAGAAAAGAGCATAGGCTTCAAAATAAATGATGTTACTGAAATATTGTAAAGTGGTCATTTGAACTACTCGAACGAACATTTAAAAAACACTATGCAAAATCTAAATTGAATAGCTCCATAACGGATTGAGAAAAGTGCGCGCATTAGTTGGGTTAGAAAAATAACAAAATTATAGTTTTTTTTTTTTTAAGTAGAACATAATATTTATGTAAAGAGATATATATTAAAATAAAAAGTGCTTAAAGGAACACAAGTCATCTTAAGTGGAAGGAAGCTTTTTCCCCTCACGTGGAATATAGAAAGCACATAAGTTGGGTTAGTAAAATAACGAAATTATAGAGTTTATATCGAGTCTATAAAACACGAAAGAACAACAAATATATCACAAAAAAACTTTCTTTAAAGTGAATTAATCTATGTTTTATCAACCAAATTGCCCGGATTTAATAAATAACAAGCAAATAGCCTATGACAGACAATGAGGCGGAGGCGGAGGCGGCAGCGCCGCGTGATCAACGGCTTAAATTAACAACCAGAAAAGGAAAAAAAACTTTAGTCAGGAGCAGCCTTTACTGTTTATTTCAGATAGGCCTATATTTGATCCACCATGTCACAAAGGGAGTTCTGGGTTGAGCGCGCGGTGCTGAGCGGAATGAGCTTCAGAAATGAGCGGAATCTCCAGAAAGACGCTTGATCTCCACTGGAGGAAATATTACCGCTCTTTCAACGCACACACCGCAACATGTATGTTTTAAAAACATGTATGTTTTAAAAACACAATTCAACTTATAAATAATACTTTTTAATGGGCCACTTAAAATGTTTATTACAAATAAATTATTAAATTCTAAAAATGAATAAAATGAACAAAAAAATTGCATTGCATTTGCAATCCTTTGAAACCACCCACTTCCTGCGCCCCTGATGATATCTGTCCTCTGGAACGCTGTCGCTTTTCATTTTTACGGTTTATTTTTCAAATAGATGGAATTCGAAATACAGGCCTGCCCCTAATAAAAGCCATCCTCAAATAATAGCCGGTGACCTTCTGCAGTTCAGGTAAATAAAGGCCCCCGGCTTTTATTTGAGGAAATACGGTAACTATGTTTTCAGTGGTGTATAAAGACCTTCCATAATGAACCGTTATGTTTTTATTACCTTATTACCTTATTTCTATCTACATACACAGAGGGTCCCCTTACAGTGAAGTCATCATTTTGCGCCGCCATGTTTCTACAGTAGCCCTAAACGGACAAACTTCTCTACTGAGCGCTAGTCACTCTCTGCTCTCTCCGACGACAAAATTTTCCGGGCCCCGTAGCTTCTCTATGTGCTTCGAAAGGGAGGGGTGAGCAGTGGGTGATTGCAATTCACAACCTCACCACTATATGCCACTAAAATTTACACACTGCACCTTTAATTTGAATGGTGACAGCTATTATGGGAGTGGCTTGATGCAGCGCAGGATATGCAGATAACTTGCAGATAGGAGATGCTGTCTAATGTGCCATTAGAAAAATGTTTTGACCCGCAAAAAGCTTTAATAAATGTCGTCACGTAACAAATCTGCTTCACAGGTAAAATGAAATTAATTGCTAATTACAATACATTGAAATAAAAATGTAAAGCCTGTTCAAATAATAATTGGGAATCATGTAGCAAAAAGTACACATTTTATTTATCTAACTTTTATGTCGTTTTGGTCTCTTGGCTGTTTACTTATAAAGGTCCAGAAATTTTATTATGATGTCATTATGTTGCTGTCTTGCCACCAGCCAATCGCTGCATTGCTTTCGAGTATCGAAAAATCTGCCCTTTCTAATGAACACAAGAACGTGCAGTAATCTCAGACAACTTAATCCAGATATTTTAATCAAATCTGCAAATTCGTTTGAAGAAGCAAATTAGAGATCAGTTATCATGATTAGACAATCTGTCAAATCATCTCAGATGTATTAGGCGAGGTATGAAGAACAGACCCCTATTTTAACTCCAATGTATGTAGGGGAATTTCTACCACAATGAATAATTAATAAATATTAGTGTTTTAGCTAATTTAGCCTGACAAGCCAGACCCATATGTAGATGTTGGGTCTGGGAACTCACCATTGGCAAGGCTCAATCCGAGGGGCGGGATAAACGGTTGTCTTTCAAATTCCCTCTGCATGCAATAGGATAGCACTACAACCAACCAGAGCAACGAAGAAGGTGAAGCGGAGCTAGTTGATAGATTAAACTTTTGCCGTATCCGGTCGGCAAAACTCTGAACACATCTTCCTTTCTTAAGAATGACTTCAGTGGCGTTCTTTGTTCTTTTCTCATAGAAAAGCTTAACTCCAAGTCTTCCAGAGTCACAGCCAAAGCCGATTCGAAAGACCGCTGTTCGCCAGTTTCTTTGTTTACAAGTAGCACTCGGAACCGCCGCAACTCTGCCGTCATTATGTTAAGCCCGCCCACCGACTCTATACACGATGTGATTGGCCTGACCAGAGTTTGGTTTTTCCAGCTCGCAAGCCAACGGAGAGTTGCTAGACGACCCTGGCTGCAAATTACATTTGCTGCCACTAGGGTGCGCCTAGATTTCTAGGCTAACACTAATTAATAATATTTCACAATACTGCTGTTTTTTTTACTGTATTGTTTTAATCAAATAAATGTATTTCAAAAACATTCAAATTGCTTTTAAAAACATTAATCTTAATTATTCCAAACTTGTGTCCACCAGTGTACATGGCTTTTATTAAAATTCCCTACTGTTTAATATATAATATATATATATAGTTTTTTTTTTATATAATTCTTTTTTTTTAAATAAATCTATACATTTATTTATAGATAGTGAATTGACCACCAGTGTACATGGCTTATATTAAACTTCCCTACTGTTCTTTGTATATAGATATATTACATAACTTTATATATTTATACAAATAAATAAATAAAAAATATAATAAAATACAAATTAATATAGGCATCAACATTATAAAGCACAGTATGAAAAATGAGTATTTGCTAAAAAGGTGTTATTTGCTTAAGATCACATTTAACTGTTATTAAATTATTATTATGTTTATTAAAGATTCGCTTTAAGTGACAGAGAAATTAAATATCCAATACAACAAAATCAAAAATAAATAAGCAAAATGGTACCAACATATTGTGCACCTCTAGTTCATGTATTTTTAATGCTCTTTATTAGGTATACCACTCCAGCTCTAAAATCTGCCTGGATGAGTAATGGCTGAAGATATTAAATTGAATATAACCACAAGGATGCATTCAACTCACTCGCGGTTCATCTCAATTGCCTGGTAAGCTGCTCGAATGCGTGCCTGTGGGTTCCTCTCCCTCCAGGCCTTCTGCATTACTGCGGAACAAACAACAGAGATAACAGACATGATTAAACGTCAGTTCTGATTAAATCTCTGTGTTGTTTTTTTAAAGTAGAAGAGCATGAGACTAACCAGAGTCTTCGGGTCGAAGCTGCTGAGTGTCGCCCAAGAAGAAGGTCTGATGATCTTGCGCTGATAAATTCATGTCATAATATGTCAACGGCTCTTTACCCGTCACCCAAGTGTACCTGGAATGGAAAGGATCATGAATATGATCATGTTTTAAAAGCTCATATATTGAGGCAATTAACTGATAGCATTTAAGGAATGTACCTGCTGTACTCTGCGCCTCTGAATAGGTTCAGTGGGTTCCTCCACACTTTACATTCTGAAAGAAAAATAACATAATAGCTCAAACATCATGATTACATTTACTTTGTAATGTTTAAAAAGATAACCAGTAGCCAGTAACTTTTAAAAACCTGCAACGTTGCTTCTCTGCTCTGTATCGCCGTTCACTGAAGAGAAGAGTCCGGCAGAGCTGCTGTTCTCCACTCCTCCCAGTAGAGGGCGCAAGTGACTGACAGACACCTGCTCGATGAACGAAGTGCCGTACTTTCTGAAGTACCACCACTCGAATATCTGAAGGACGAACGAGGGAGTGTTTTCACAAAGTTTATTTAGCATAATTATTTTACAACCAATAAGAAAAACTCACCAATATAAGGCCCGAGATGAGCGAGGAGGTTCCCGTGAGCGCAACATAGAATTTAGGTGTAAGCGTGTTTAAAAACACAGATGCTGTGGATGAATAACACATGAGATTATGAGACACAGAAATGATGACTGTTTTATGTAACAACTATCCAAATTTAAAATATTTTTTATTATACATGTACCAACACAACTTACACAAACACAAACAAACAAATTTGCTTACAACTTATTTTTAAAAACATAGATAAATTATTTAACAACCCATATTTTGCATAAAATTATGTTTATAAAATTATTAAATGTGATGCAATCTGGTAAAACCAATTGGATGTCGCGCTGGTATGTTTTTCTGGAAAAAAAATTTTGTTGTCAAAATTGGGTTTTCATAACTTCTTTCACTTCTACAATAATCTGCCAAGTGTCTTTAAAGTGCCCCTATTATGCTATTTTAAAGTTTCCTAATTTAGTTTTAGAGGTGTCCTACAACAGGTTTACATGCATCAAAGGTCAAAGGTTTCATTTTCTCATAATATAGATTGCACATCACCACAGCGCTCAATGATTCCCAAACGACTCAATGGATGAATCAGTCTCTCTAAATCCCTCCTTTCCACGAGTCTACTCTGCTCCGATTGGTCAGATGGCCCAGTCTGTTGTGGTCTACTGCGTAGAACGCGTATTTCGTATTTTCGCGTATCTCATTACCATAACTGAACTCCAGCTCCGTGAGGCTTCCTAAAGCTCAGCAATTGTACACACTGTAAAGAGAGTAACAATGACGACGATGATGATGATGAAACATCGGAAGAACTAGTTATTCAACCCAAACTTTGAGCAGGTCAGAAGGACGTTTCTCAGAGATACGCTACCCAGTTTGAGGTACATTATGAGATGTTTCAGCTGTAATTCCTCACCATCAGCATTAACAAGTGTACGTCCATCAGCAAACCCATGTGTGTATTTCTAATTTATTGCAGTGTACATGTGGGATCTGTATCAATAACAGCGCATACGTTAGCCGAGCACTAATGTGAATGACTGATGTAATGGTAGTAAGAACGACGGACAATCTGCATTAATAGACACAGTTTTAGGTAATAGTGGCGCACAGCTGATGAGCAGAAGTGTTTCAGTAAGACAGTAATAATGTGAGTTAGCCGGTTAGCTGGAAACTTACACAATATAAAACACAATAAACACAATGTAGAGCACAGCGTCTTCTCGACAGGATGCGATCCAGTATCCGCTGCAGTGTTTGAGGGGGTTCAAGTTTTCCCTGGTGTCTGCGGCCGCAGTAATTTGACGGGCAATATCCTAATGTTTCGTCGTGACGTCACAACGAAATGGCTTAGGACAATTTTGTTTAATTGACTCAGTGTCGACTCTTACTTTTGAGAGAAAATAACTTTATATGCGCTGCACTTTCAGATTAAAACTTTGCAGGATGTTTTCATTCACTTAGAACTATGTTACACACTACATGAAAGGTCATTTTCAAAAATCCATAATCGGGGCTCTTTAAAACAAGACTAACCTTAGGTCTATATTCCAAAGCAGTCTTGAATTACGGTACAACCATTTAAGTTTGGATAGTGCATTATGCGAAAAAATGGGGGTGACTTTTATTTATTCCATTCCTGAAAATAATAGCGATAAACCGACTTCAGATAATCATAACTTTTTTTGTAGCAGACAAGCTATGATTTGGAAAAAGGGCTTGAAACCAATTTTCATATGGAATCAAAATCTGTAACAGGTAATTTCAACATTGATGGGTTTTCGTAGATCACATCACAAATGTTAAATTAATATTAAATTAATAAATAAACTCAAACATCACATGCACACGGTACTTATAAAATATTATGTTTATGTTCGTGCTGTCAAATCGATTAATCGCGATTAATCGCATCCAACATAAAACATTTTAATATAGGGCTCGACCTTAACGCATGTCCGGGACAAGTGGCTTTTCACCAAAATAAACACTAAATGAAATAAAACCAGTGGAGATCGATAGTGGATAATAATATATAATGTATAATGTATTGTGGTAACAAGGTTGCCATGGAAACAAATGAGCGCAGCACACAAAAAACTGAGATAATAATTCAAAATGTGTAGTTTTTATATTTATAACATATGATACACTTTAGCAACACCACAGGAGCCAAGAGTGCTGTCTTCCTGAATACCATAATTATTGAAAAGTTCAATAAACAAGTAGTTAATATAAAGTCTAAAAATTAAATATACATTTTTAGATGCAATTTAGAGTGATTTTGTTCCATTTCAGCAGTGAAAATAGTTCCAAACAAAGATCACAGCAGATAATAGCACATCTCACAGCAATATTTCATTACAGAATGATTCAGCGTTTTAAACAAATTGGTTGAGGCAACGATTCAATGACGCATTCATAAACAAATGCTGCTGAATTCGGAACCGCATTAGTACTTTTTACCAAATCTTTCCATGGCAGAAATAATAAGAGTGGTATGAGGTTCTGAATTCAGCATGCCATCATCAGCCATTTGAATAAAAGACGGCCACTTGCCGCCACTTACCGGCAGTTTAGTTTCATGTATAATTTTTTTATTTAAGAATTTAACATTAAAGATAAAGCATACATTTAATAAGAAAAAATACCTTCATAAAAGGTCAAAAAAAAAAAAAAAGCCCTTGGAGTAAATATCACAAATATGCAGATTTAAATATATCAAACCAGAAAGTAAACTGATGAAACTATTGCTTATACAGGGAGTGCAGAATTATTAGGCAAATGAGTATTTTGACCACATCATCCTCGTTATGCATGTTGTCTTACTCCAAGCTGTATAGGCTGGAAAGCCTACTACCAATTAAGCATATTAGGTGATGTGCATCTCTGTAATGAGAAGGGGTGTGGTCTAATGACATCAACACCCTATATCAGGTGTGCATAATTATTAGGCAACTTCCTTTCCTTTGGCAAAATGGGTCAAAAGAAGGACTTGACAGGCTCAGAAAAGTCAAAAATAGTGAGATATATTGCAGAGGGATGCAGCAGTCTTAAAATAGCCAAGCTTCTGAAGCGTGATCATCGAACAATCAAGCGTTTCATTCAAAATAGTCAACAGGGTCGCAAGAAGCATGTGGAAAAACCAAGGCGCAAAATAACTGCCCGTGAACTGAGAAAAGTCAAGCGTGCAGCTGCCAAGATGCCACTTGCCACCAGTTTGGCCATATTTCAGAGCTGCAACATCACTGGAGTGCCCAAAAGCACAAGGTGTGCAATACTCAGAGACATGGCCAAGGTAAGAAAGGCAGAAAGTCGACCACCACTGAACAAGACACACAAGCTGAAACGTCAAGACTGGGCCAAGAAATATCTCAAGACTGATTTTTCTAAGGTTTTATGGACTGATGAAATGAGAGTGAGTCTTGATGGGCCAGATGGATGGGCCCGTGGCTGGATTGGTAAAGGGCAGAGAGCTCCAGTCCGACTCAGACGCCAGCAAGGTGGAGGTGGAGTACTGGTTTGGGCTGGTATCATCAAAGATGAGCTTGTGGGGCCTTTTCGGGTTGAGGATGGAGTCAAGCTCAACTCCCAGTCCTACTGCCAGTTTCTGGAAGACACCTTCTTCAAGCAGTGGTACAGGAAGAAGTCTGCATCCTTCAAGAAAAACATGATTTTCATGCAGGACAATGCTCCATCACACGCGTCCAAGTACTCCACAGCGTGGCTGGCAAGAAAGGGTATAAAAGAAGAAAATCTAATGATATGGCCTCCTTGTTCACCTGATCTGAACCCCATTGAGAACCTGTGGTCCATCATCAAATGTGCGATTTACAAGGAGGGAAAACAGTACACCTCTCTGAACAGTGTCTGGGAGGCTGTGGTTGCTGCTGCACGCAATGTTGATGGTGAACAGATCAAAACACTGACAGAATCCATGGATGGCAGGCTTTTGAGTGTCCTTGCAAAGAAAGGTGGCTATATTGGTCACTGATTTGTTTTTGTTTGGTTTTTGAATGTCAGAAATGTATATTTGTGAATGTTGAGATGTTATATTGGTTTCACTGGTAAAAATAAATAATTGAAATGGGTATAAATTTGTTTTTTGTTAAGTTGCCTAATAATTATGCACAGTAATAGTCACCTGCACACACAGATATCCCCCTAAAATAGCTAAAACTAAAAACCACTTCCAAAAATATTCAGCTTTGATATTAATGAGTTTTTTTGTGTTCATTGACAACATGGTTGTTGTTTAATTATTAATGTTGTAAAATTAATCCTCAAAAATACAACTTGCCTAATAATTCTGCACTCCCTGTATATACACATATACATATATAAATATATACACATACACACTGTATATATGTAACGGAGGCCAGCTAGTAGTTACTGTGCGAGTAAACCTCACTCCTCTGATCTCAAGAGACGCTCTAGCGACTGACGCTAGGGGTTGCAGCCTTTAGCCTCCTTGTTAGAGCGTCCGACTCTCATGCCGGCGGACCCGGGTTCGAGTCCCTCTTGGAGCGGGCGGATTGAACAGGAGGGGTTACATTGGTGCCGTGACCCGGATGGGAGTGAGGTTTAGGGGGGTGAGTGTAACGGAGGTCAGCTAGTAGTTACTGTGCGAGTAAACCTCACTCCTCTGATCTCAAGAGACGCTCTAGCGTCTAGCGCTCTAGCTTGGAGCGGGCGGATCGAACAGGAGGGGTTACATTGGTGCCGTGACCCGGATGGGAGTGAGGTTTAGGGGGGTGAGTGTAACGGAGGTCAGCTAGTAGTTACTGTGCGAGTAAACCTCACTCCTCTGATCTCAAGAGACGCTCTAGCGTCTAGCGCTCTAGCTTGGAGCGGGCGGATCGAACAGGAGGGGTTATATATACAAACTTTTGTGTAAGATGCGATTAATCACGATTAATCAATTTGACAGCCTTAGTATATGTAGGCCTAGATATTAATAGCCAACCCATAAAAAAATTCTAAATAAAGCATTATGAGGGGACTTTATTTAAACCTTTAGCTGATGTCCTTTAAAACATGTAATTTAGATATTGGAGTGAAGTTTCATTTGTGTAAGACTGGCATTAATGTACAAAACCTTATATTTTCCAGTACATGAGGTCAACCTTTGTTTATAAATTCTATGATCTTGCATGAAACATGAAAAAAAATATTAAAAAGTCACAGAAAACAGATATTTTTTGTAAATATATAATATTTTTTTCTATTACAAATCTACTAACACAACTCATAATACATGGGTCACAAATTACTTGGTTATTTGCGTACAATTCTTTTAAAACGTCTTTAGAACAAAATAACAATAATGATTAAACCAAACTCATATCTTGCATACAAATATTTCCATTCGGTTTAGTGTCATGGCACGTAGTGTTGACAATTTCTTCTCTTAATATTGCTATTACTCAAACATCACATGCACACTGTACTGTGCAAAAATTATTTGTACATATTATATTTCTATATATGAATACCCTTAACAAAATGTCAAAATTATGACAGCATTTTATTTAAGCCTTTAGCATTTGAAACTGAGATGGAGTAAAGCTTTGTGTCAGGCTGACATTAACGTACAAAACATTTTCTAGACTTGCATTTGACAGCTGCTTTTAACTAAAGTTGTTAACACAATAGTGACTTAAATTCGTGTCTGTTTGTCTCACAATGCTACAGTATGACTTCAAATGACTTGTGATATAGTGCACGAGTCATATGGACGACTGTTATGATACTTAATGGTAATTTTGAGTCGTTTTGGACGCTTGACATCTCCAGTCACCATTCATTGCCATTGCATGGAAAACACCGACTTGAAAATTTCAGCTTTTGTATTGCACAGAAAAAGAAAGTCGTATGGGTTTGCATGGGGATGAGAGAAATAATGGTAGAACGCTCATATTTGTGTGAACTTCTCCTTCAATGAACAGAAATCTACCCTGTGTTGAGCTGTAAACATGCACACAGCTGATCATAAACACACACCTGCGTTGACGGTCTCCTGTAGCTTCAGAGGACTCCTCAGCACGTACACCATCGTTAAGACCATGGCGAACCAAAGCGCACATATGTACGTCCACGACCAGCACAGCCACGATTTTAATTTCTCCGTGAAACCGGGTGATTGAGGATTACTGCCACTGCTGTCCGCCATCTTTCACCGACGAGCCGTAAACATTAGAATTGTGGGATACTGGAGGAGAGCGTGCTGTACTGATGCTCTCCACCAGAGGGAGCAGCTTCTGTTTTTTTATACACACGAGTTCTGATAAAATGGATACTAGCTTAACACGTATAGCCTACTACTTTCTTTTTTTTTTAATGAATAGTTAAATGGGATATGTTCAGAATAGCATGTACTACTTTTACCCCTGGTTTCACAGACAAGGCTTAACCCTAGTTCCAGATTAAAACGCATGTTTTAACTGAAAGCAACTTGCACTGATATATCTTAAATATATATCAGTGCCATTGTTTTGTCTCAAAAAGCACACCAGTAATGTTTTTAAAAGCTACTTAAATGTCCTAATTAAACTAAAACCTAATCCTGGCTTAATCTAAGCCCTGTCTGTGACACCATGCATTAGTATTTTAGCAGTATATAGTATGCATACTATGCACAATACCCTCAAAACAATGCCCATTTTTATTTTTAAGCTATAAGTTTCTGTTGTTAGCCCAATTAATAGATTCAAATTCAATATTTGAAATATACTTGAGTGACATAATACCCAATAAAGGTTGAATAAATGCTCAATTCTGAGGGAAACCAACCATTAGTTAATTCAAATAAAACTTCTGAGGCTAATATATTGGGCACAGTTTTCAAATGTTCTGTATGAACACACCCAGAAGACTAACATTTGCCAAAACATAATATGAACATACTTATTGTTGCATAATCTTTCACTTGATGTTTTTAAATTCCTTTTTATAGCCAGAATTAAACATTTGAGCATTTTTAACAGCAGGTGTGTAGAAATGCACCAATGAAAATATGCATCAATTACATCAGTTATAATCTGATATATGATTTATATATAATGTGTAAACAAAATAGAAAATAAAACCTAGTCATTTTCTCATCAATTACGATGAATGGCAAAACTGAATCAAACTGAGCCGATTCAGGGCCAAATTTCAGAATTCATGATAAATTACTAAACAATACAAAGAATCAGAGAAATGTATACTCATTTGAAGTAAAATTAATATTATACTGTATATGTGACATTAAAAAGCTGTTACCATATATTATAAAACTAAATAATGAAGTCAGTTTGGTGCAAATCATTTATTCCTCTGGGATCATATTTGTTCTTACATTTTGTAAAAAATAGTTAGCAATAAAAGCTAGGGAAGGAGGCTGAAGTGAGGGGTAACAAATATTTTGTGTAATGCATACAGTATATATACCATTCTTAGACACCAGAGTACGACGATGGGACCATTTCCACACAGAACAGTAACCTGAAACGACTTACTGTACAAATACAATGCTCACTTTGGCACAACCCGCTCTGTGATCAATTGACAGCACATTCAAATGATGGCACCTGACGACAATGCTTTAAAAAGACCAATTATTATGTGATGCGTAACTGGTGTGAAGACATTCATTATAACCAGCCAGGGCTAAGTATGGTTCAATGATATCTAATGGCTAAACATGAAGCAAAACTTTGGAGTGTCGACTTGCTAAAAAAAAAAAAGGAAACGAAATGGACTCAATTGATCATATGGGCTAAGTGCAAAACGTTCAGTGTGTGTCAAGCATTGGGAGAGTTGATCTTGGGGGCGGCATAAGTGATATTTATGTGGGGGATTGGGGGGGGGGGGGGGGTTGTGACGCTGTACACTGGTGTCATGGGAGGTATTTGTTCAACAGCAAAATCTTTTGCTAAACCCATTAAAACAAGCTTGCAGCCCTCCTACAATACAGAAAAGGAGGCAGTCTCTTCAGCTGAGGTCAAACCGTGGCTTCTGGAAAACAAACAAACGAAAAAAAAAAAAAAAAGGACAGACACATTTTTAGCACGCTTCTCGAAGGACCTTCTCGCCTTGGCCCTGCCCTTGATTCAGGTATAGGTTCAGGTTTAGATATGGGCCCCTCGTAGCTTGTCTCTTTGCTTGTAACGCGAGCAGGAGCGGAGGCATGCCGTGTGTCTAAGCGTTTTGCATCTCTTTGCCGATCTTGTAGCTGAGGATCTTGTTCCAGTCGATCTTGGTACGGGTGACGGGAAGCTGCCGACGTAAGGCCTTGAAGGTGGTGTCAGACATGGTCTGGTAGTTCTCACTGATGGCCGTCTGGAAAACAAACGGCAGAGGAAATCTCACATTATAGACATAATCAGGTGCTATATAAGATTTCATTTCTTCAAGAGTAACATTCAATGACAGTGTTGTAAAATAATGACTGACCAATCAAAATCAACTGGAAAACAAACCTGATATTCATTCTCAGCATTTTCAATGATTTTGACAAATTCCTTGGCAGTCTGCACCTCGTTCTGTTGAGATATAACAGCAAAAAAGATCATTAAATAACCATAAAAAACAAAAGCACCAAATCAGCTCACTTAATTCCTAATGGGAAGTTTTTCTTAAATGCCATTTTATTTTGTAATTATGGTTTTATTTCATATTGGTTATTTCGTTCAAAAGGAAGTGGATTTGCTGGGCAATTAAAATATGAAAGGACACCGAAAGGAAGCACGTGGTGCTAGTACAACAAAATAAAAAACAAAAAGGAAGAACATCAGGTGTTAAACTATTATTCTAATATATTCTGGCAAGCCAAGCTGTACATCCAACATTTCCAATTAAAATTTATTATAATTAATACCACTTATCGTAAGCAAAGATTCTTCAGCAGATGCTTATTCTATTTATACAGGCGTAAACAAAACCCCAATTGGCGGTGGCGTTAATATAAACCACTAGGGGTGTGACGATACACTTAGCTCACAAGACAAAACGATACAGGATATTGCGTTTACGAGAACAAGACGAGATTTTAACACAATTTTTAAGAAACCTCCAAATGATGAAACTGAAAGTCACAAAATGAAAAACAATGTAGGTGAACTTTCAAAAGTTTTAACTAATGGCTCTGTCCACTGAGCGGTACGGTTCAGTACAGTTCAGTACGCTACGCAATTTTTGCTGTTTCCATTGTCAGAAGTTGTGAATGATACCCTAATTCCGAACCGTACCATACCACTTTTTGGCACCCTTCTGTTGAGTAACCTAACACAGTAGTTTGGTACTAAAGGGTGGAGCTAGACTCACTGCAGAACATTGATTGGTTGACTGAGAATCGTCACTTGCGCGTGATGCTTTTTCGACTGTGTTTTTCCTTGTAGCCTTGGCTCAAACAAAGTGTGTCTTCTTGTGACAACAGCAACATGCCAAGAAGCAAGAACAAGATCTGCTGTATGTCGTGCATTGTTGTTTACTGTGTAGCTTTCTTCTTTGTGCGAGAATCGCTACACCACGCCTATCATAAGCACAAGCGCAAGCCGGATCAGGGTTTACGGTCCCGAATTGTACTGTACTGAACCGTACTGCTTGGTGGAAACAAGCCATAATCTAGTGCTGTCACTAATGATTATGTTGGCAATCGGCCCATTATTTTGATGATTAATCGAGTAATCTGATCATTTTTGTGGTAATATAAATAGACCTAAGTGAACAATAGCCTTAAAATGCATATATCATTACAATGAAGCAATAATAATTGGTCCAAAGGCAAGCAATCATATGATTTTATTGAACACTGTTAAAATACATAAATGTAATGTACATAAACAATCATCTTATGAACATTACGTATTATAACAAATGCCTGCAGAAGGAGCCAACAGCCTGATGATTGTTGTTGTTACACTTTACGGCATGATCAAATCCTTGTTTATTATTGGCCAAATAACATTTAATTCAAATGTCCACTTAATCTTTAATATTTGGCCACTTCTTTGCGAGATAAATGCTACAGAGCGAGGTTTTAAACTTTTTTTTGAAATTGCGATGAACTCCATTTCGCATATTTAGAAACACATTGACGTTACATCTGTGTTGGCTTAGGTTTATTACTGATAAACGTTATAAATCTGGTGAAATGACGCATGCCGCATTCCCACATGAACATTATTAGCAACCTTAACTCACAGAATCTGCAGAGAAAGAGTTTGTATGACTTATGCGTTTCCAAATGAACGCAAGGTTTTGCCACAAACTCAAATCCGTCATGCTGATAACGCGAGACAGCTTTTCACCTCAACGCTCGAGATACACTATTGTTCAAAAGTTGGGAGTAGGTAAGATTTTTTTATGTTTTTGAAAGAAGTCTCTTCTGCTCACCAAAGATGCATTTATTTGATCAAAGGTACAGTAAAAACTGTATTAGTGCAACAAAGTTACAGTTTAAAACTACTTTTTTCTTTTTTGATATATTTTGAAAATGTAATTTAATCCTGTGATTCCAAAGCTGAATTTTCAGCATCATTCCTCCAGTCTTCAGTGTCACATGATCCTTCCCAAACATTTTAATATGCTGATTTTCTGCTAAAGAAACATTTCTTAATTATTAATGTTGAGAAAAGTTGTACTGCTTGATATTTTTGTAACCGTGATACAAACAGAAAGTTCAAAAGAACAGCATTTATTTGATCAATTTAATGCATCCTTGCTGAATAAAAGTATTCTTTTTTTTGTTAATGTTTTTATGTACTGATCCCAAACTTGAAAACATTTGAACATGATGTACAGCCAGCAACAGTGCTAACACTGCAAATCATAAGAACTCAACAACAAAGCTCAGAGAACAAACAATATTAGCAGATGTAGTAAAAAGACTTATCCATCAATACAGCACCACACCCATTGTCATTAGAAATGTCATTTTTAGGTCAGCTGTTTCTTTATCAGGCAGGTTGTTTGTGTTGTACTGACTCATTAACAGGAATCTTGGGTTCAAGGACTCACACAAAAACCCAAGCAGCTCAGGTTCAAATAACTTACGGAGATGATCAGAGACTCTTGCACATCCTTGTGGCTGACCAGCTGCACGTTGCCATCCTCATAATAATGAACCTGGATCTTCAGCACTCCCACCACCTGAGCAGTGGCCTGAGAAATGGTGAACTTCCATTCCGATCGGCAGCGCCCGTTCCTGTATGCAGAGAAATGGAGGAAGTTCAACGTAATTAGTCTTGCGGACAAGAAGAACAAGACTGATGGCATTTCTATGCAATGCTGCATCATTGTTCACACAGGATTATTACTATACTAAAGACCATTCACTATTTACTTCCTAGAAATCCATGTTATGGATATGACATCTCAAAGAAAGATGCTCTTTTGTGCCGTTAAGCCGTGTGTTGTGCTGTCTGTATGTGTGAAAGAGCAAAGCTAGTTTGTCAGTACAGTGTGTAGGCGACCTTTGCCGTCTAGTGCACCTGTTCTCCATTCAAAAGACACATCATTGTATCTAAATACAATAAGGTCACGATCTGCGTGGGGCAGAGCTCATTCCACACATCTAAAAGATCATGTATCATAATTGGAACAAAGCTGGTATCTGCATCAGGCACACAGCCTCCTTCAAAGCAAAGAGTGAACAACTATTATGGTTTTTTAAACTCGTTATGGGTCATTCGCACAGCAAGCGTTTGTGCTTTTAGAAAATCTAGTTTTTAAATGTTGTTTATATGTCTATGTGGTGTCTTTAATTATGCTTTAAGACAAACAATGTGCAAATTCATAAGTCAACACTATTGCTGAGTTTTCTCCTTAAACCTGCAGTGAAAAAAGACGTCACAAACTAACTTGTAACCAATCGCGTCAACGTGTGGGCGGGCTTTAGCATATCATTAACTGTGCTGTGAAGCAGGGGAGTCTCAAGAGAAGCTGTTTGAGAATGTAGTCAAGCAAAAGGATAATCATATTAAATACTGTAATGTGTCTGACGTTGTAGGAAGTGATACATAAAACGCATTACCATTTTGATACATCAACTACAAGTTGATCTCAAGCTGAAGCTGAGTGGATCTCTGAGCTGGTGCGAGTGAGTGAGTGGAGGCGGGGCTAATTTGCATATTCATGAATCCTCATATATTAAATGAAGCAAGGGTGTAGTTACATTCAAGCTATTTTAAGGCATGAATAAAATAAAAATAAAAAAATCACAGGAACAAAATGCTTTAATATGTCATTTTGGTGCCCAAAGATGAGTTTTAAGGGATAAAATGATTGACTACAGTGGGTCTTTAAAATGCACATCAGACGCCGGTTCTTAAACGTTTAATTTGAGCACCGTTTTTAGAACGCTGTGTACAAGACGTTGCAAAAGACACGAGACATGAGTGAAACGATCAAACATGTCCATCTAGCTTGTTTACATAGAAAAACAATGCAGAAATAAAGCAGTGGAATGGAAAAACGCATTCTGTGCGAATCGGCCCTTACAGCGCCAATCAAAAGTCTGGACACACCTATTCATTCTTCATTATTACTATTTTCCAGTTTAGTACAATAGGCTTTCCCTCAACTAATTTGACCAGGTGCATCCTGGGAAATTTATACATAAACCAGACTTAGAGGACTCCTGATTTTATCTCAAGAACGGTCAAGACCACAACGGCAAGGATATCACTAAATTGCCGGTGCATTGTCTGATTTAACATCATTAATGTGATTTGATGTAAAACGTACTGCATAAAACTTCTTTGTAATGGGATTTCTTTTGTTACTGTGCTGCTGGGTTCAAAATCAATGCAGCATCGTCTCAAAAAGTGCCCAAAATTAATATAAATGCCCACAAGATTCTGAGATTTTTATATAACATAAAATATAATTAAACAATATCACAAGAGCAAGAGAGCTGTTTTCATGAATATAAGGGTGATTGCAAATGATATTGATTTATATATATGTTCAATAAATAAGAAGTTCATATTAAATGACATTTTAAACTGTGTCTTTGCTAACTCGGCAAGGTTTCGTTATTAAATGAATCAGCTGCTTTGAACAAATAGGTTGAATAAATGATTCTGTGACTGTTAATGTTTTAAAGTTAAATTAATCTGAACATTATTTATGCAGGTATAATTGTGCCAATTCAGATGAAACTTCTGTGTCATTAATTTTATTGCAAGTGATTTTTTTTAATCTAGATTAATCTCACTGTAATCTTGGAATTAATCTAGATTAAAATGGCTCATTTGAATTCTCCCGAAGGCATTCAGAATATGTGCTCGTAAGTGATCGTTTGTCTTTTTTTAGTTTGATTAATAAATAACTTCTGTCCCTTTAAGACCTGACGCACGCATATCCAAACACTGTTCCTGTGAGCTGGTTACGACTGTTTTACGTTAAAACTCACCAAGATGGGCATCGAGACATTTTTGAGTGTATTTGACCAATAATAAGCTGGAAAAAGGAGCTCATTTTTGCACTTGTATGTCAGAGGCGGCTTTATTACGGTATGTGTGTGTGCGCTTCAGATGCGAGCACGAAATCTGCGGGAATTAGTAGAATTAACGTTATATGCAACCCGGCCGAAATTCAGACCGGTCACACCAATACTAACAAAAGTCCAGCAGAACACGCAATGTTCAGAGGATTAAACGGACTGAATGAGAGGAGGCGGGTGCGTGTCACTCGCTGTCGGTCAGAGAGGAGAGTGCAGCTGATATCGATACTGTAGAAAATTAGTATTGTATTGTTTCAGATATTTCAGTATCGATACATATCGAAATATGGATATTTTTGACAACACTAGTAGGCATACACACAGGTTCGAAGACTCGTTCTCTCGCCCCTACAGTGCAATTCGGCAAGGTATACATCCGCGCTAAAATATCAAGGTGAAAGTCATCATAGCTTGCGTAGTATAGACCCAGCTCCCAACCCAACTTTGAGAATAAATTAATGCCGATATTTTTTTTATTTCCCGATAAGAGTCTCACGTTAACGCCGATAACGGCCCACCACTAGTTTTTATTCATTTTGATTTCTCAATACTTGTGTGCTTTTTCTAGGGCGAGTCAGAGTGAACTGTAGCGCTAATAGAGTCAAAGACGATGAACAGCCAAGGTCAGGATTTTCATTGAATAATAAATTACATTTTGGTTTGGTTTTCATCAAACCCAGAACCCAGAAAGTGTCGCATGGGACCATTCTGTTATATTTTTGCATCTTTTTTTTTTGCTTGATGCTGATCACTATTCACTGCCATTATATGGACGAGAGTGACTGGAACATTTAAAAAAGAAAATTCTCAGAATAAGATAGAAGGGCATACAGCATCAGAACAACACCAGGGTGAGTAAATGATGACACTTAATTGTCATTTTTGTGTGAACTAAACCTTTAAAGCTCAAAACAGGATAAAGGATAGAGAAATTACCAGAAATTTTTGGGCTGAAACTGATGACCCTCGATACAGGCAATGATGGTTTGCTGTCCATCAATGGTTTTCCCATAAACCTAAAGACAGCAATAAAAGAAATGAGCAAATGTGTGGCATAAACCACACTCTCACAAACTGCTTTATTAAATGAGCTATTCCATTAACCCAAAATGAGATCTAGTGAACTCACAGTGCAGACTCCAGTGGGGTAATGGTCTTTGACATATGCCCTCAGAGCTTCGTCACAAGCATCCCTCCACGGCCTGAGGGCGGCCTCACCCTCGTAAGACTGCGGGTCACACGCCTCTTTCCTCAGGTGGTCAAACTTAAACGACTGTTTCTTACGAGGGTCAAAGAATCGGCCGTGGCCAAGGTCTCCATGCTCTGTGATCAAAACCTGCAGTTTGGAAGCAGTTTAAATACTATTTAATACAATATCCAGTTTAAAATACACACTGTTTCCTGCTGTAAATTTGAAGGGTTAGCTCACCCAAAAATGAACAGTCTGTAATTAATTCCTCATCCTTATATCATTCCAAACCCATGAGACTTTCGGAAGATTCAATTAAATTTTTAATGAAATATGAGAGCTTTCTATCCCCCCATTGACAGCTACGCAACTACCCCTTTCAAGCCCAAGAAAGGTAGTAAAGACATCATAAAAGTAATCCATGTGAACCCAGTGTTTAACCATCATTTTATGAAGTGACGCAAGTGCTTTGTTTGTGCACAGACTATAAACAGACTATTTACTGCTTTATATTAATCTCCAGTGGGCGTTCGTGAGAACACCACGTCCTATAGAAAACAATTGTAGAAGTAGTTTGAAGCCAGATGTATTTTGAAGGCCTCATGGACTACATGACATGGGATTTTAGCTGAAGGTGCATGCAGCTGGCATCTGCACTTATACTAAGTTGCTCTTTAGGTTCACATGGCCTTCAATATGTTCTCTTGATAAAAATAATTAGGCAAAAACCCTGAATAATCACTTTGTGGGACAATCAAAATATGTTTTTGACTAGTTGCCAGTCGTCCACCCATACAAATAGAACAGGCTAGCCAATTAATGAAGTAACTGTGGTGAGTGTTGGAGAGATTCCTGGAAGAGAAAAGGGAGGAGAGCACCTGCAAATGAGATCATTGGTTAAAACTGTATAAAAGTGAGATGGTCAGATGTCCTGCAGGCATCTCGTCTTTGTTGTTTTGTCCAATAAAGTCTTATTTCTATTGAGCATTACTTTTGCAAGATTGAGAAGAGTTTTCTTCATGACGCAAGAGCAGACGTTGTAGCCTGAACACGCATCAGAGATTTCAGATTTCATTATATGATCTTCATTTGTGTTCAGAAGACGAACTAAAGTCTTTCGGGTTTGGAACGACACAAGGGTGAGGAATTAATGACAGAATTTTCATTTTTGGGTGAACTAACCCTTTAAGGTTTTTGACTAGCAGCAGATTAAAATGTAAACGGGATACAATGAAGAAGGCCTGAGAGCCAAAACTTTGGTGTACTTTATGCTTGTGTAAAATAAAAAAAAACACTGAATTCTAAGTGCGAATCACAGTTGAATTTTTTATTTAAAAATCGAATACCATTAATTGTTTTCGTTATTAACAGAAAATGGCATTCACAACCGCTTTTACACCCAAAAAAAAAAAAAAAAGCAGCAGGACCTGATTTTATTCACTGATATACTGGATAGTTAAACTCCATACTTTATTATGGTGCGTTCACACCGGATGCGAATGACGGGATTCACTGGAGCTCACAACTCCGAAAACGCCAGATAAAATGTTGAAATAGGGACTCTTTTTATAAATAAACCCCAGATTTGAGCTTTAAACAACTACATTATCGCATGAAAAAGTCATAAAAGTATGTTTTGTCACACATTAACAGTAGATTTTAACAAAAAAGACCTGTAAACACAGCCCATGTCAGCCATTTCTCAACGAGACGAGCCGGCTGGCAGAAGCCCCTCCCATGACGCAAATTCGCGTCTGTTGTGAAGTGAACTGAAACTGTGAAAAAAAATGTGCAAGCATCCAACTTCGCGCGATAGCGCAAATTATTCGCGTCATTCGCGTCCGGTGTGAACGCCACATTAGACTTAAATGTGAGTTTGCTAAAACAATGACTAAAATATTTGGCTATTGCTTAAGATTAGGATGAGGTGAAGTAATTTAATGCACATTTTTAACAAGCAGTTTCCAAAGACAAACATTGTGGTGAATCGTGCAAAAAATTACCAGGAGTGTTCGTTAAAGGGATAGTTCATCCAAAAATCCTTTACTCACCCTTATGTCATCCCTGACGTACAGTACTGTGCAAAAGTCTTAGGCACGTTAGTTTTTTCACCAAAAGGTTTTAAGCCAGTTATTGATATCTTTTCCTGTAGTGTGTCAGTAGGAAATATCAGTTTACATTTACAAACATTCCCTTTGCCATTAACTGTAATAATCCAGTGAGATTTGTGTATACAGAAGGAGTCAACAGCCGGTATGATCTGATCTCACCATCCTCGAGTCTGTGATTACATGAAAAAACTGAGACAGACTAAATCCAGACAAAAGCTACAGTACTGTTAAGGGCTTTAGGCACTTGTGTAAATAGTGAAAAAATAATGTCAAATA
The DNA here is from genome assembly GCA_023566225.1 of Romanogobio albipinnatus. NCBI lineage: Eukaryota > Metazoa > Chordata > Actinopteri > Cypriniformes > Gobionidae > Romanogobio > Romanogobio albipinnatus. Next base: position 8,421,841 of record CM042250.1, on the reverse strand, counting down.
GATTTTATTTATCAATTAACTTCTAACCAAATCAAATCAAAATTTGAGTTTAAAACAGCTTTTGTCCTAGATACACTTGCACCGTTTTTTAGGTAGCTTTGCAGGAAGGTTTCCCCAAGATTCTTGGAGACGTTGCTTCAGTTCTTCTGGATTCAGTCGGTCTCAGTTTTTTCATGTAATCACAGACTCGATGATGGTGAGATCAGATCATACCGGCTGTTGTCAGACTCCTTGTGCATACAAAAATCTCAATGGATTATTACAATTAATGGTAAAAGGAAAGTTTGGAAATGCAAACTGATATTTCCTACTGACAAATAAATAAATAACTGGCTTAAAAACATTTTTGTGTTTGAAAATACTAACGTGCCTAAGACTTGAGCACAGTACTGTCTATTACTTAGTTTCTTCAGATAAATACAAACAAAGATTTTTAGGAAAATAATCCATCTCTGTGAATCCATATAATGCCATTAAATAGGTGCTGCTTGGTTGACGCTTGAAAAACCAGAGATTGTGACGGCACCACTTCTCACACAAGTTTTATAACACACTTATCACACAACAAGCTCATGACAGTATGACTGTAGACAAGAAGCAATGATTTATAGTTTTAAATTTTTTTTACAAAATATTAGTATATTTCTAAAAACACACCTGTCGCTTCACTTCAGAAAACACTGATTCATCCACTGGGATCGTACAGATTCCCGTCACGATCAATGTGTGTGGTTTTTCAAGAGTCAAACAAGTGGCAGCCTTTCAATGGCATTATATGGACTTGCAAAGATGCAAGTCTTTCATTTGTGTTTATCTGAAGAAAAAGTCATGAGGATGAGCAAATGAGAGGATTGTCATTTTTGGTTGAACTGTCCCTTAAAGAAAGTAAACGGTCCATTTCACTTCCTATCAACGTTAGATGAACGTTAATCACCTGATCTTCACTTCCATCAAGTTTAGCAGGTGTGAACTGATCCATGTTGTACTGGGCAAAGGCACTGTCACAAACAGAACACAACGTTTAGTATCATATTAAAAACTTACAGCATTAACAGCTAATTTCAGCTCACAAAATTATATCAAGGACTTTTGATAAAGCCACAGAGCTTAATATATCACTTCTCCATTGATATATTTTTATTGTGAAGGGGATTCTAAACTGAAAGACACTGGTTGTGCACAAATGGCCCGTTGAAGAAAACAGGCTTATGAAAGAGACAGGGAGGATAGTAAAATAATATGCATTCATATAGTTCATATAATACAGGCTACTCACTGAGCCGCCCCTTCCCTGAGCAGATTGTCATTATTGAGCAGTAGCCGCACATCTGAAAACAAAGAAAGGGCATCATGTGATATCATGTGAACATTATGATGTTAGTGAGTCAGGTTGTGACCTAAATATAGTCATTATAATTCCTCCTGACATACACTACTGTTCAAAAACTTGGGGTCAGTAAGATTTCTTTTTTTGGAAAGAAATTAAAACTATTTATTTAGCTAGGATGCAATGATCGAAGTCAAGACATTTATAATGTTATAAAACCTATTTTTAATACATTGCCCTTTTGAACCTTACATTGCCCTTTCTATTCATTAAAGAATCGGGATGCACCGAAATGAAAATTCTTGGCCGAAGCCGAATAATAATAAAACACTTGGCCGAAGGCGAATACCGAACGTTGTTTTTCGATTTCTTTCCATTTATTTTGCCAATTTTTTTCACCACTGCATAAATTACATAGTCAAAAAAAAATTTGTCTTAGAAAAATAAATTACAAAACTACAATTTAAAAATATTTATTTAACATTAACATTCCAGTGGACATTATACAAACAAAGCACAATATAACTTAAAAAAATAATAATATTTGGCCATCTTATGCCTTATCTTATCTTTGGCCCATTATGCCTACAGGTATCATAATCAGCAGTGGGTGCACAGGGAGACATTTAAGATTATTTAGAATTTAAACAATATTTTGCAACAAATGTTTTTCTATTAATCTATTAGTCTGCCTTTACATTGCTTTAATGCGTTACTATTTCACTGTCACTTCCGAAACTTTACAGCGTGCAATTGGCCATTAATCCTTTTTGCAACATGAAAAACAATAGTTTTATTCAATGGATTATATAGACTGTTAGACATTTAGAAGCGAGCGCCTCTCTCACACGCGCTGGTTGCTATATTTGATCGCGTCATCAAAAACGTCATTGTTCGGTTAAATATATTCAGTCTTTTCAATTTCATTTTTTGCTATTTTTGCCGAACATTTGGTGCATCCCTAAAAAAAAATATTAAGCAGCACAACTGTTTTCAACATAATAATAAGAAATGTTTCTTGAGCAGCAAATCAGCATATTAGAATGATTTCTGAAGAATCATGCGACACTGAAGAATAAATTACATTTTAAATATATTCTTATATATATATTCTTTCAAAAAACTGCTAAAGACACGTCTTTTCCAGCAGCACCTGATCAATCAAGAATAGCACTTAACACTGTTCATTTTCTGTCTGTCTTTTTTATTTATAAAAAAAAAAAAAAAAAAAAAATTGTTCTGTGTTAGATTAACTGAGACTTGTTACAGCACTTGCATATTGTTGCCCTTGACTGTTCTAGTTGCTTCTATTGCTCTCATTTGTACGTCGCTTTGGATAAAAGCGTCTGCTAAATGACTAAATGTAAATGTATATTCAAATAGAAAACGTAAATTGTAATATTTCACAATATCTATTTTTACTGTATTTTTCATCAAATAAATGCAATTTCGCTGAGCAAAAGAGATTTTTTTCAAAAACATTCAAAAATCTTAAGCTCTTAAAATGAAGGAAGTATACAATTTGCCAGGTGTGTTTATGATATCTGTTCATGATTACCATTGAAGACTTCGTTGAACTCTCCAGGGGGGGCATGGATGACAAAATTTGCAGCGATGCGGACCTGTGGAGAAACAACAGTAAAACTTATGAAGAAAATGTGAGTGCTGCTTGCACATGCAAAATTCATGTAAAGTGTTTATTCAAACCCTAAGCTTCCAGAAAACCTGAAACCATAAAAAAACGGTCACTTTCAAGAATGCGTGGGTTGTTATGCATACACAAACATTTCCATAGACTCTTGGAGCCTCACACAACCTAAATAACACGTATCAGCTAAAAGAGGCTGGTATCTTTGCACTTCCTTTGTAAACAGACAAATGGTGCCAAAGTAACTAGGGGTGTAACGGTTCAAATTACTCACGTTTTGGTTTTAATCACGGTTTTTGGGTCGTACTGTGTTCAGCGGAAAAAGGACTACTGTCTAGGGCTGTGTATCACCACAATGTCACGATACGATACGCATCACGATATGGATCAATTTGGAATTTCTTTTGAGTAGAGTTTAGTAACAGTTAATATCTGTTAATTGAATAACCAGTGTTATAACAGTTGTGATAAGTGAAAAATGATTTTGTTTTTGTTATTCAAAAACAATGAGTTAAATGAATTAAATAAATGGTCACACAAAAACCTTGGAATGGCTCGATTCAATATCGATTTTTTTTTGGGATACATATCAGGTACACATCTCTCAACTAATGCTGTAAACTATGGGAGTCAGTTGTAGCCTACTATAATAGCCTACTGAAGGTCAAAAATTAACTGATTTGAACAAATACTTAAATTACACTCAATTATGTTTTTTAAATGAAATAATAAAGTTATAATATTAGCTTTAGAAGTTACATAATCATATTTGTACTCCTTTTCGTTTTTGAAATTTAAATTGTGGCTGTCATAAAAAGTTGCCAGATTAATTCAAACATGCATGAAATATTATATTAAAAACATAAATTATAATGAATATGTAATATGGTGCATATATTTAGCAAAATGCTCCTCTCTATCGTCAATTTTTCTAGCTCACTAATTAATTTATGGACACTGGATATAGATTTTCTGAGATAAATGTGACGCTATGTGACATTGTTTACAAGCTAATTTACTGATGTCTTTCCGCTTTGAAACACTGATTGAGTGATCACGAGACATGATATGGATTTCGGTAAATTGTACTCTCTCTCTTAACAGACTTTCAGAAGCACATTCATGTTTATTTCGGGCTGTAACTGGTATTAGGCGGAGAAGATCAGTTCAAGTGTGCAGCGCGCTGCCGCCTGCCGCTTTCTCATGAGCTGAGCTGCGCCAGAGCGATCTCGCGCCTAAACTATAGATTTCGGAATAAAATTGACGTAATTTGAAATCTGAGACTTTGTTTCATATCAATAGTAACAAAGCACAAAGATTTAATGGATGGGAGGTGCGCTGCAAAAACTGTAACAACTTAAAATCCTCTTATCCATTTTGAACGTCTTGCACTGCTCGCGTTGTTAAAATTGGCACCACTTGACGTGATAATTGGTTACATTCAAAAGCACACAATATCGATACGCGCATCACCAGGAGTTCATGACGATGTATCGTTGTATCGATATTTTGAGCACAGCCCTGTCTAATAAAAATTAAGAAAATAGGAACAAATAATTAAGCAACAGCACAAATAAATACTATAAAGCAAAGATACAAATAAAATAAACAGTGTTTTTAAGGTTTTTCAGGTGTCTAACAGTAGTTTTTAGATATAGAAATTGAATGTAAAACATTGCATATAATCTTCATTGTATAAATTAAATAAAGATGAATCATTAAAGTTACAAAAGCTATTCATTCAAGAGCAGTGAGTGATTTCCTTGTCTTTTGTTGTTTGAATTGAAACATTAAAAACACAGACAGCAGGAATATTAGGCTGCTGTCACTTTAAGACATAATGCACGGATCCAGTACACTGATACTGTACACATGCGTCGTCTTTCTTGACTGTTTACATTCACTTGACACATAATCTACTATGTTTGCTAGGATACTCGCCAAGACGGGAATGCGGACTATTTTTGTGTGAATTTGTCTGTTCAAGCACAAGACTTGAAAGAGAACTCAATAATTGCGCAATGAGACGAGGGTTTGCGCGCTTCGGATGAGACACATAAAACTTCAAGTTCTCAATCGCATCTTCTTGCACTTGAATGTCTAAATTGGCAAGACTTAAATGAGCTTAAACACAGATAGCAATGTGTGCTGTTCAGACTGGTCATAATATTGGAGCATACGGCACTCACATTGAATTAAGTTTAGGGGAGGCCAGAATGTGTATCCATCAATCGAACCATACCTCTGTCTGATAATGCGTTATTTTCAACAAACCATATTATAGATGCGTATGCGTTGTCAGATTTGAGATGAACCGCGGTGCAAGTGTGTGCCGAAATGTGGGTGTTAACGATTTTTACAGAGAACCGTTAACTTACACCCCTATTAGGTAGGTATTAGCATACTGTGCCCGCATCGGGTCACTCCTTAGAAGGTGGCAGGATTGAGGCTTTTCTTAGCAGTGCACATGTAAGCATTATGGGCCAGGCAGTGACACCGAGTCCTGCTCTGACTCCATGGACGATTCCCATTCTGGACTCATTCCAGTGGAAACTGCTACAGGGTCTGCCTTCACTGACAAACCTAACAGACTAGCAACAAACAAACACTGTAAAGACCACCTGTTGAGTATATTTCATCCACAATTATCTGGGAAAAAAAATAACCAATTTGTAAATGCAATGGTTTAAATCAAATTATAAGAATTATCAAAGACATGCAAACCATCTAATGAAGAAAATGTGTCACAACTTACACATCGTATAAAAACTTTTAATTTTGAGGAAAGTGTAGAAGTTTCTCCAAAGCATTCCTTGCATCAAAGCAAAATATGTGCAACAAAATCATGACTGATCTTGACGTTTTTCTGATGGTTGCTGAGTGGACCCTGGGTTGTTCTCTTGCATGACAGCATTGTTAAAACCTAAACTTGATCTGTATGCAGAAATAAAGCAAAGTTTGTGGTTTCCTTGTCTAGTCACATGCTCGGTGAAATGAATGCATTACTGTAGATGCGTTAATAACAACTGGCCCACACGATATCTGAATGAATGAAGCATTTCTATAGCACTTTATTAGTATGTACTATTGTATACCAAAAGTGCTTTCCAATCATATCAGCCTCAGATTTCAGCAGAATTTGGATTCCTGTCATCAATGAAAATCTACAAATGATTCATAATATATAGAAAAGAAGCCTGTTTTCCGCTGGTATACTAACAGAAAAGTTTTTTTTTTGGTTGAGTTCTCCATCTTGCTCACACTTTTAGTAGGAAGAAGGAATCTGCTTTCAATTAATATGACAACAAATCTTAAAGGGATGGTTCACCCAAAATTAAAAATTACTCTCCCTCATTTCATTCCAATCCTGTAAGACTTTTGTTCATCTTCAGAACACAAATGAAGATCTTTTTGATGAAATCTGAAAGCTTTCTATCCCTCCGTTGACAGCTACGCAACTACCACTTTGATGCTTCAAAAAGTTCATAAAGCGATCGTAAAACTAATCCATATGAATTGAGCGGTTTAGTCTAAATGTTCTGAAGAGACTTGTTCGCTTTATATGATGAACAGATTTAAATTTAGGCTTTTATTCACATATATTGATCAGCGAACATGAACAAAAGCTCAACCAAACATGCTTGACACATGAAAATGAACCTCATTGGTTCTTGCACTTCAAGTGACCATGGTGATGTGCGAGTGGATGAATGTTTATGTGAATAAAAGCCTAAATTCAATCTGTTCATCATATAAAATGATCATGTCTCTTCAGAAAATGTGGACTAAACCGCTCCATTCATATGGAATAGTTTGCAATCTCTTTATGTGTCAGTTGCGTAGCTGTCAACGGAGGAACAGAAAGCTCTCAAATTTAATCAAAAAGATCTTCATTTGTGTTCTGAAGATGAACGAAACTCGTACGGGTTTGGAATAGGGCTGGGCAAAAAAAAAACGATTTTTCGATTAATCGTTTTTTATAACGTGGTCGATTCAAAATCGATTCTCAAAGGCCACGAATCGATTTATTTCCATATTTATTTCCGCAAACATTGAACATGCATAAATGATGACATATTTTTTTATTTTTGGGTGAACTATCACCAATAAGCCAGTATTAGCTGTCCTACATTGTTCATAGGCTTGCAGCATCCATGTTACAGCTAATTTTGTAAGATTTTATGATTATTTTATCTTAAAAATGAAATAACCTGATCCTGTTTGATGAAGGAATGCGACTGTTCTGACTTTTTTCAGCATACATTTTTCATCTTGCATCAAAATTGTATTGTTTTTATTTAGCATAATTGTATGAATTTGAAAATTAAAGCTGGGTTCTGTTTTAATGTACCCAAGTGTACCTAAAATAAAAGAGTTTAATATACAGGTTTGTGGCTTAATTTCTTTTTATTAATTACCCACTTTTAAACTTATGTTCACTGTTCTTTTTTATAAATATAGTATATGTATTAAATCTATATTCATTGAGTTAAATCGAGAATCGAAATCGAATCGATTTGAGAGCTTGTGAATCGAAATCGAATCGATCTAGAACATCTGAATCGATACCCAGCCCTAGTTTGGAACGAGATGAGGGCGAGGAATTAAAGGGTTAGTTCACCCAAAAATGAAAATTATGTCATTTATTACTCACACTCATGTCGTTCGACACCCGTAAGACATTCGTTCATCTTCGGAGCACAAATGAAGATATTTTTGTTGAAAGCTGATGGCTGAGAAAGGCCTCCATTGACGTTCAGTACATTTACACTCACAAGACCCATAAAAGGCACTAAAAACGTCGTTACAAAGTCCATCTCACTACAGTGGCTCTACAATAATTTTACGAAGCGATGACAATAGTTTTTGTGCGAAAAAAAAAATCAAAATAACGACTTTATTCTACAAGTTCTTGTCTTCCTTGTTGTTCTCGGCATGAACTCACGAAGCACCACGACGCATGCGAGAGAATATGACGTAGCGCCGGCGTTCGGGAATCCATGAAATCCACACTTTAGTCCCATTTTGAGCCCTGCACCGAGACCTAAAGCACGATCAATGTAGAATTCAACAGCTTAGATAGGGCACGTCTTCCTCTGCTCGTTGTAAACAAATCTCCTCGCTTCTGGGTCACGTGTCCGAATGCTGGTTCTGCGTCATATTCTCGCGCATGCGTCGTGGTGCTTCGTGAGTTCACGTCCGAGAACAACAAGGAAGACAAGAACTTGTAGAATAAAGTCGTTATTTTGATTTTTTTTTTCGCACAAAAACTATTGTCATCGCTTCATAAAATTATTGTAGAGCCACTGTAGTGAGATGGACTTTGTAACGACGTTTTTAGTGCCTTTTATGGGTCTTGTGAGTGTAAATGTACTGAACGTCAATGGAGGCCTTTCTCAGCCATCAGCTTTCAACAAAAATATCTTCATTTGTGTTCCGAAGATGAACGAATGTCTTACGGGTGTCAAACGACATGAGGGTGAGTAATAAATGACATAATTTTCATTTTTGGGTGAACTAACCCTTTAATGACAGAATTTTCAGTTTTGGGTGAACTGTCCCTTTAAAACTTACAAAGCATACCAAAAAAGTGTGTTCATAACATTATTATTTTCATATTTTAGCATATACAACTTGTGCCCTCAAGTACAAGACAAGTTAGGCCATCTTTGGCTCTCACGGATGTTAAACAATATATCAGGGGTATCTAAAGATCACATCTATGCCACTCAATCTTGCTCTGTTTGCAGCTGCAACAAGCTTTCCACATCTGAGCATTTCTGAAATGCTTCTTCCCTCCTTCGACTGGCCTCAACACGACTGCTTCGTCTTTGCAGAGACGGAGGGGCGAGACCACACATTAGAACAGCCCCGTGACTTGCATCGGCTCGGTGGCAGAGGGAGAGGGCGTGAGACCGGAAGAGCGGCGCGCATGTAAGAGCATGCAGAAAGAGGGCTGGGTCACCGACACTCAGCTGAGAATACAAACAAGACCAGAGCTAAGGCTGCGCCCCTGTTCAGTGCAAGAACAGCACTTCCCCTTGGTCTCAATACTTAAATCCAAAACAGATTGATATGAAGCCATTGATTTATGTATGCGACGAGATTATAAACAAACACACATATAGCAACAGTGATCTAAAATAAGTTTGTTATATGACACTCAACTGTCACAACAACCTAAGTTATATGACAGAGAATAAAAAGTGCAATGCTGTAAATATACATGCTGTCATACACAACATACAAACTGTTAATCGTCATGAAGTTATTTTCCCCCTTATTTAGATGCCTCACCAGCCAGCCTCTACTAATAGTCCGTAAACTCAACAGCACTTCCAATGTTGATGTGAAACCGCAAATATTATCTAAAAGAATACATTTTCAACAAGTAAACATCATATTAATCGTTAAACTCAGTCAACATCTACACAGTCTAACGTCTTTTGAGAGTGCAACCATCGATTAGATCGAATTTCAGTTAGCCTGCTAGCTTCCTTAGCACGCTCTACATCGCGGATATTAGATTTTAAAACATCCAATGTCCATAATAACACTTATGACATATTCATGACAATATAAAAGTTGTACAGATACTAATAACAGAGTAAGGAAGATGCATCAGAAAGCCTGAATAGATAATCATATACCTTCTCCTCGTCGGTAAGCTGTTCCTCAAAGTCCGCCATCTTGGCTCAATTGGACCTGCCCTGTCAAACGGCATCACGGGAAAACATGCATAAAGAGTTCAAAATTGCATATTTACCTACTCAACGTTATGTTTACTATTGGATTTTGTTTATTGCATTTTGTGTGTCACGTAAGCTTTAATAACGAATATGTTTTTAGCTGAAATTTCTTGTTTTTTTTTTATAAAGTTTTTATTCAGAAAGTTGTCATTCATGTTTTAAGCGAATTAGTACTTTACAGTAGCCTATTATCCAAGCATATAACGTGTAGAAGATTACTTTTGTTTAATTTTATTTAGTAACCTGCTTTGTTTATGCTCTTGAATTTCCATTATACAAGTATAGATTGTTTATTTTTCTCAGTACAAATATTTAAAAAGCTTGAAATACCCGAATATACAAGTTTCTGTTGGTTTAAAAGAAACCAACACGTATTGTTTCTATAATTATGATATAATATTTAATTCAATCATTCATTTTAAATAGTAGAGGTACTACTATCTTGCCTTGCTTTAATTGTTCATATTTAACAATATCTACATTTCCATTATATATTGCTCTGCTCAGTACAAATGTTATCAAGCCATATTTGGTTATGCCCACACTAATGCTTATTGGAATATATAGTTTCTCTTATTTTACGGAAACGAAGACGGCTAGTTTCTAAAATCAAGATCTACCACTCTTCATTGAGTTTTGAATTAAATAACCCCATCCAGGTAACTAACTATCCATGAAAAGTGTCGCTCCCAAATGGATATTATGTAACACCACGGTTTTAGGGAGTGTCGCAAAAGAGTGTTTCTCATTATGAATTTGTTTATTTACACCTATGTTGACCGATAAATGTGAAATGTAAGATAAACAATGGACTCAATCCTATTTTTATGTTGTTTGTGTAATGATTTTCAAGCGGTCAAGTAATTTATTTAAATAGTGAAGAAAATGTCAACGCTCCTTAGTGAGGTAATTTGTTGATGTACCCTTTGCTTGGTCAGCGTTGGACTGCATACAGTCATTTTCGATTCCGGAAGCGCCTAGATAACATCCAAAATATAAACTACTGACAAATAAACAACAGCACAATGCCTTCTCTCAAAACATCATACGAAGTAGGGCTTGATTTTTTGGAGTTTCTGGGGCAGAGGATCTCGAAAACAGACAAAAACGAGCTTCGGGATATTTACAACTTTGAGTTTAAAAGGTTTGCAACAGTTACCAAGATTTCTCGGTCCAAAGTCTCTCTTATCTATACTTTTAATTCGCAATTAATTCATGTCAAGTTTTGCTTTATTTTGACTTTGTAATAAGGAAAGTTTGTATATGATTGTTTCGTTTGTGTATGATATTACTGTCCTGTGTCAACGTGTCTTTTACATTGATGCAATAGCCTTGTTTTTCCAGGCTTAACTTAGTTTCATGTGATCGTTCGTTTTTTTTCAGGGATGGAAGCAAAGATCCCACATTTTCTAAAGTGATCAGTGCCTTAACATTTTTCAAAAAAGCCACTACAGGGCGTGGGAAAGTTAAGTTTAGCTGGAAACCAAAGGTGAGAACCTAAATGATTTTATTTTGTGTCTTTGGGTCAATTTCTGTAAGCTTTCAGATCTTCTAGTGTACTCATAAATGTGACAAACTACATCAGCATCAAGCCATTTCAATAAAATTTTTAAGCAAAGAAGATAAATCATTGCATTTTTCTCTTTTCTCTCTTCTCCTCCTGACAGGTGCGCGTGTACTACTGCGATCAGTGGAAGTCCTTCACACAGCAGAACACCAACATGTCAGGCACAGATTCTGTCCCAGCATCCTCTTCCTCATCTCCTCCGACTACTAAGCCTGTCCTGACTCCGAAGAGGAAGCTCGCTTCAGAAATCCTCAACAAACTCAGAGTGAAACGGTGATCATCAGAGATAGAATTCCACCTCCTTCTTTTTTTTGGCTGTCTAGCTTTAGATTCACTTTAGATACAGTGTATAATTAAAATAATTAACAGGCTTCCCTTCTCAATGGCACATTCTCCTTTTGAAACTCATTGTCAGATGTGTCTTTGTTTTAGAGCTGAGCTCATCAAAGATAAAGGAGGTGTTGAAATAACCTCTGACCCCAAGGCCACCAAAGGGAAGGTTACGTTCATCATCAAGGAGCTCGAGAAGCTGTTTGTGGTGAAGTTTAACATCGTAAACCGGGGCGAGAGCTGCGTCTATTTCACGTACTACACTGCCTTGCACAAGATGCGCTGCTTTACTCTCGTGGATAAGAGGAGAGTGAACCGTGTTTCTCCTCTTCTCCTCTGTCCAGGTGAGAAAAACATTGAGACCATAATCTAACATAGATAGATAGATTCTAACATAGATGGACGGACGGACTGACAGATAGATAGATAGATAGATAGATAGATAGATAGATAGATAGATAGATAGATAGATAGATAGATAGATAGATAGATAGATAGATAGATAGATAGATAGATAGATAGACAGACATCTATGTATGTTGTCAGATGCTCACGGAAATGTCACATTGATGTCTTCCTGCTAGGTGAGAGTTATGTTGTTGAAGTGCATTACAACGTCCACCATCACGGACACTTTCCAGCCACCATGTACTTTGAGTTCTGCCCAGAGGCAGATCCTCCAGGCACTGCTAAGCCCTTCTGTGTAGTCCGGGAACTGGAGGCAGTGGTTCAGACCGGACTCGCTGGAACACTGGGACCAGAGAGCCCGTATAACCCCAAACAGAACCGACGACTCCGCCCAGAGAACAGGATTGTGGAAGAGGGGATACCACCTGAGAGGTTAGATCTATGTCTCCTCAATGTATCCATCTACATATGTGTCTATCAGTCCGTCCGTCCGTCTGTCTATCTATCTATATGTCTGTCTGTCTGTCTGTCTGTCTATATGTCTGTCTGTCTGTGTCTGTCTGTCTGTCTGTCTATATGTCTGTCTGTGTGTCTATCTATCTATATGTCTGTCTGTCTGTCTGTCTGTCTATATGTCTGTCTGTCTGTGTCTGTCTGTCTGTCTGTCTATATGTTTGTCTGTCTATCTATCTATCTATCTATCTATCTATCTATCTATCTATCTATCTATCTATCTATCTATCTGTCTGTCTGTCTGTCTGTCTGTCTGTCTGTCTGTCTGTCTGTCTGTCTGTCTGTCTATCTATCTATGTCTATCTATCTATCTATCTATCTATCTATCTATCTATCTATCTATCTATCTATCTATCTATCTATCTATCTATCTATCTATCTATCTATCTATCTATCTATCTATCTATCTATCTATCTATCTATCTGTCTGTCTGTCTGTCTGTCTGTCTGTCTGTCTGTCTGTCTGTCTGTCTGTCTGTCTGTCTGTCTGTCTGTCTGTCTGTCTGTCTGTCTGTCTGTCTGTCTGTCTGTCTGTCTGTATTTTAGCAAGCATACTAGCAACTCAATTCTTAGAATGGTAAGCGTATTCAGTGTTGTCGAATCACTCTTCTTCCCATTCAATTTTTTATAGTCTCATCACACATCAACTGATTATGGTGAAGTTGAAGCCATATAACTACCCAACCTACTTGAAGCAGTTGGCCCAACACAAGCTGGAGGACTCTGAGCGCCTACCACCCTCATTAAGACAGCAACTTTCCAGAGTGAGGCAAGCAATCATGGACTCTTTTAAAGCAAAGACATTTTGTTGAAAACACACCTGAGTGTGCACTGGTCTCTGACATCTGTATGTTCTCAGGCGAGTGCTGGACACTCCACTCTGCATGAAGATCTACACTGAGCGCTTTCACCTCCTTCTATACCTGGAAGAGATTCAGATGGAGGTGGACATCAAGAAGTATGATCTCTATGGCAAGACCATGACCCTCGACAAAGAAAACAAAAGGTTGCTCATTCTCAATGTGAGTGAGAAGCAAAATTATCACCAAATGTGTTTTTGTTTATGTCAGATGCTGCGACAGATTTCATGGTCATTCACAATTTTAGGTTCCTAAATGACATTTTTCATTTTTCTGATTACTTTATCTCTGTCTCTGTCTTTAACTCAGGTACCAGGGGTTGCAGAGAACAGACCGTCCGTACTGCGAGGAGATAAACTGAACGTGTGCGTGTCAAAGGACAGGAACCAGCCCGTCACAGTCTATGAAGGCTATGTCCACCGTGTAGAACTTGAGAGAGTTAAACTCGGCTTCTCAAAAAAGTAAGAAATATGTCATATTACAAACAATGTTCCATAGATAGTAAATTGTGAAATATTGTGAAATATTTATTTATGTATTATACATATTTTAATGAATAATATACAGTTAGGAAAAAGTATTTGAACACTCTGCTATTTTGCAAGTTCTCCCACTTGGAAATCATGGAGGGGTCTGAAATTGTCATGGTAGGTGCATGTCCACTGTGAGAGACATAATCTAAAAAACAAAATCCAGAAATAACAATATATGATAATCACCTGACTATCAGCTAGAATTCTGACCCTCAAAGACCTGTTAGTCTGCCTTTAAAATGTCCACCTCCACTCCATTTATTATCCTAAATTAGATGCATCTGTTTGAGGTGGTTAGCTGCATAAAGACACCTGTCCACCCCATACAATCAGTAAGAATCCAACTACTAACATGGCCAAGACCAAAGAGCTGTCCAAAGACACTAGAGACAAAATTGTACACCTCCACAAGGCTGGAGAGGGCTAGGGGGAAATTGACAAGCAGCTTGGTGAAAAAAGTTCCACTGTTGGAGCAATCATTAGAAAATGGAAGAAGCTAAACATGACTGTCAATCTCCCTCGGACTTGGGCTCCATGCAAGATCTCACCTCATGGGGTCTCAATGATCCTAAGAAAGGTGAGAAATCAGCCCTGTATTGCGAGATTTTGGGGAACAACCTCCTTCCCTCAGTTAGAGCATTGAAGATGGGTCGAGGCCGGGTCTTCCAACATGACAATGGCCCGAAGCACACAGCCAGGATAACCAAGGAGTGGCTCTGTAAGAAGCATATCAAGGTTCTGGCGTGGCCTAGCCAGTCTCCAGACCTAAACCCAATAGAGAATCTTTGGAGGGAGCTCAAACTCCGTGTTTCTCAGCGACAGGCCAGAAACCTGACTGATCTAGAGAAGATCTGTGTGGAGGAGTGGGCCAAAATCCCTCCTGCAGTGTGTGCAAACCTGCTGAAAAACTACAGGAAACGTTTGACCTCTGTAATTGCAAACAAAGGCTACTGTACCAAATATTAACATTGATTTTCTCAGGTGTTCAAATACTTATTTGCAGCTGTATCATACAAATAAATAGTTAAAAAATCATACATTGTGATTTCTGGATTTTGTTTTTTAGATTATGTCTCTCACAGTGGACATGTGCCTAGGATGACAATTTCAGACCCCTCCATGATTTCTAAGTGGGAGAACTTGCAAAATAGCAGGGTGTTCAAATACTTATTTTCCTCACTGTATTTTTTAACTTAATTAATAATATGTAATAAAATATTGAATTACTAAAAACTTTTACTAAATTTACTAAACAAATCACAAATTAATTGTGTATATATACACTACTGTTCAAAAGTTTGGGGTCAGTGAGATTTGGCCTTTTTGTTTCTTATTAATACTTTTTAATTAATACTTTTTTTTTAGCAATGATGCATTAATTTGATGAAAAGTGACAGACTTTTTCATTGATTTTCATTAAATGTTTTTTTTTTTTTTAACCTTCTGTTCATCAAAGAATCCTGAAAAAGGTGTATTATGGTTCCCACAAAATATTAAGCAGTACAACTGTTTTCAATATTGATAATAATAAATGTTTTTTGAGCAGCAAATCAACAAATAAGAAGGATTTCTGAAGGATCATGTGATGCTAAAAATCAGCTTTGTCATCACAGGTATAAATTACATAAAAAAAGGAAATATAATATTATATTAGTATATATAATATTTTTTTCAAACTTGACAGACACTAATAGCCTTCATTAAGCCTAAAATAATAATCACCTTCATTAACCCCATGAACTAACATTATTCATGTTTGGTTCTGTGTTTGTAGGCTTCTCAAGAAGTTCGTCAACGGTATGAAGTTTGATGTGGAGTTCAACATCAATCGCTTCCCCTTGAAGCTTCAGCACAGGGCGGTGGAGCTCGCTGTCCAGCACAAACTAGGCGATGTGTTGTTCCCTTCTGATAAGGGCAGCGAACACACTGCACTACCTATCCTCAGGTCTGCACATACACGTACACACACTCACACATATCTGTTTATTGACTGTATATACTGAATATACTGTAAATTGAGCTAAATATCTCTATGTAAAATATGAAAAATAGTGGTCTCAGACTTTTGGCCCCCTGTGTGTGTGTGTGTTCTATTTGTAAAAATATATATATTAAAATATATTTTTATTTTTTATATTTTAATCTTATTGTGTTCATTCTCCAGGATGTTCAACAAAGATTTAGAGAACAACCCTGAGCAGAAGGCGGCAGTACAACACATCCTGTCAGGCTCATCCAAACCAGCACCTTACTTGATCTTTGGACCCCCTGGTACAGGCAAAACTGTCACAGTAGTGGAAGCCATAAAGCAGGTAAAGGCATTCACAAGGACTACTTCATGTGTTTATTTCAGTGTTAAACAGCTGTGTGACTCGTGTGTTTGTTGGTTGCATCAGGTAAATAAGTCAAAGGCCACGACCCATATCCTGGCCTGTGCTCCTTCAAACAGTGCCTGTGACCTCCTGTGTGAGAGGTTATTAGGATATGTGGACGCCCATCGCCTCTACCGACTTTATGCCCCCAGTAGAGACCCGCGCACTGTACCGTCAAAAATCCTGGTAAGAAAAATGCACGAAAAATGCATTCTATGTCAAGAATGGCATACCACCATTCTTCTTGTATGTATAATGTTTTATATACATGGAATATGCAGATGGCAACTGAAACGGAAGAATATAATGCAATGTGTGTATGTATATATATATATATACATTTATTATTATTATTATTATATATAATTAATAATAATAGTTCATGTTACATGGTTAGTACAATATAGGTTAGTTAAATAATATTAATGTTCAATATATATATATATATATATATATATATATATATATATATATATATATATATATATATATATATATATATATATATATATATATATATATATATATATATATATATATATTAGTACTAACCATGTACCATGAACTATTATTATTAATTATAACTATTAATTATATATAATAATAATATATATATATATATATATATATATATATATATATATATATATATAATATAATATATTTAAAAAATATATATATATGTGTATGTATATATGTATATGTATATATGAATATGTGTGTAGACACACAGACATGCACACACATATATAATATAAACACATTCTCCAATATAAACAAATATCCATTCCCACAGAAACACAGTAACTGGAATGAAGCTCAGGACAGCTTCCTGCTCCCATCTAGAAAAGCTTTGATGGACTACACAGTCATTGTGGTTACTCTGGTCACCGCTGGAAGGTACAGCATGCCATCATAACACTAATAAAGCACCTGAATCTCTAGTTGTGCGCTGTACCCTTATAGTCTTGTCATATTCTCTGTAAAGTTACCTTGTGCTATCTGCTCTAATGGCTAAAAATGAATATCTATTTGTGTGCTCTTCAGGCTTGTGTCAGGAGGTGTTGCTAAGGGTCACTTCACACACATTTTCATAGATGAGGCTGGACAAGCCGTGGAGCCTGAGTGTATCATCGGGATTGCAGGTAAAGGAGGAAGGGTTGGGAGAGGAGAATGAAAACATGAATTAGAACACAAACAGATAAACAGATTGTTTATTTCTACTTTGTGCTCGCTCTCTGTGCCCAAGGTTTGCTCGACCCTGTGGAAGGCCAGCTGGTTTTGGCCGGAGACCCGCAACAGTTGGGCCCCGTTTTGAGATCTCCACTGGCACAATTACACGGACTGGGTGCTCAAATATTTTTCATGATTTCCATTATATTGTTACTTTGGTTTCTTCTTCTTTAACTTTCAGTCCTAACAAATATCGTTTGATATGAAACAGGCCAGTCCCTCCTGGAGAGGCTAATGAAACACAACACTCTCTATCAGAAGAGCCAGGATGTTCATTCTGGATATGACAGCCACTTCGTCACCAAACTTCTCCGCAACTACAGGTACTGATGGGTTTTTTTCCCCCATCAATTTTTGATGTCACAAGTGTTGACGGATGACTCATTGCTGAGTTATTCTCGCCCCATCCCAGGTCTCATCCCGCCATCCTCAAGATCCCCAACGAGCTCTTCTATGAGAATGAGCTGCAGGTGTTTGCAAACCAGATGGAGCGGGAGGCCTTCTGCCGCTGGGAGCATCTCCCTAAGGAGGTACACCAGACCACTGTACAAAAGCTCCTTTGGGGGTTTTTGTCTGACAAAGAGAGATATTTATAGATAATTAGATGTTCAGTCTGAATCAGTCTTCCTGAAATATACTAAACACACTGTAAAGTGGCTATATCAGTGTAATCTTGTGTTTTACACAAAAATATGGGCCCTATCATACAGCAGTTATCATTTTCACATTCAGCCCCACATTGTTTAAATAGCAAATGCACTCGCGCCCATCTGTTTGTCCATGGGCGTTCTGGTGTGTTCAGGCGCATTGTTGGCACGTTTTTGAGGCAACTGAAAACGACTGTGCCATTGACCAACAAAAACTTGGTCTAAAGTCAATAGCGCAGTATTTTTTGTTATTTAAAGAGTGTGTTAGTAATGTGCGTCTATAGGCTGGTGCACAACGCGCATACACTCTGTTTATTACACACACAGGAACACACTGCATGACACAAACATTTTAAATTATTAAAAATAAAAGGATTCCTCTTTGGAGAAGCGTTCAGTCTTTCTGCTTGCAAATTCCGCCATGTAAATAGCGAATCCACCATGGTGCAAGCACAACTGGCTTTTAAAGGGAATGGGAGATGAGACTCTGATTGGTTTATTATGCCCAAAACAAACCCATGACTCTTTAAGAGACTAGGTACAACCTTTTGGACTGTCATTAAACTAGCAAAAGTGGATTCGAACACGCCCTCAATGCACCTGCACCCTTCAGACCATGAGCTCAGATCGGTAAAATAGGGCCCTAAAGGTTTCAAAAGAGGATTTTTGCAGTGATGCCATAGAAGAACCACAAAGTTCCCCAAAGAATCTTTCTTAAAAGAAAACAAAAATTATTAGCGTGAAGAACATTTTAATAACCTAAAGATCCTTAAATGCAATGGGAAGGTTCCATGCATGTTAAAGGTCCTTTATGGAACCATAAATGCCACAAACTACCTTTATTTTTAGGAGTGTTGTTGAGTTATCTCGTTTAAACTAATTAATTAGTCACAACAACCCGGTCGCACCTCTGGTCATCTGAACCACGTTAGTTCAACAATACAGGACTGACGTTAAAGGGATAGTTCACCCAAAAATGAAAATTCTGTCATCATTTACTCACCCTTATGTTATTCCAAACCTGTATGAGTTTCTTTCTTCTGTTGAACACAAAAGAAGATATTTTGAAGAATGTTGGTAATCAAACAGTTGACGGTAGCCGTTGACTTCTATAGTAAGAAAAACAATACTATGGAAGTCAATGGCTACTGTCGTGTCTGGTCTTTTTAACAAGAAATAATGCTTCTAGCCACAGCTTGAGAGTTGTAGTTACAACCATGCAAGTTTGCAATGCTGTTTGACAATGTTTGTTTGTTGGTTTCGGGAGACGTCAAATTGTGGACCCCCTGGTGAATGAAACTTGCGATCATAGTTGGTTAGCGATGCTTTTGGGAGATGCGGATACAAATCTAAAAAGGTGAAAATGGGAAGCTGCAAATATATTGTACAGTAAATGAATAAAGCACTTTTTTTGTTTCTGCGATGAACAGGGATTTCCTGTCCTGTTTCATGGAGTGATGGGGAAAGATGAAAGAGAGGCCAACAGTCCTTCATTCTTCAACGTGACAGAGATCGAAGTCATTGTCAGCTACCTCAACAAGCTCATGCAAACTCAGGGCAAGAAGGGCCTGCCAAAACTCACCGCCAATGACATTGGCATTATCGCTCCTTACAGGAAACAGGCAAGACCGAGAATGGATCTCTGTACTCTGTGTTGTAAAATTAGCGTAGAAATAAAATGTAGGATTAAATAAACAAATAAATGAAAGGTTTAAACCCTTCTTTACTCTTTAACAACATTTTTCCATTCATTTAAGGTGGAAAAAATTCGGAAAGCTCTGAAGACTGTGGCGGAGTTAAAGAAGTGGACAGATATCAAGGTTGGCCAGTGAAATTTCTTTTTTTCTTTTCCCCTCAAATTGCCTCTCTGAACCCAGAAGGATTCATTTCTGCTGCTTGTTGGCTCTTTTAGGTGGGGTCAGTGGAAGAGTTTCAGGGTCAAGAGAGAAAAGTCATCATTGTTTCTACTGTCCGTAGTAGCGTCAACTATGTCAAGATGGACCAAGACTTCAACATTGGCTTCCTTTCAAATGAGAAGGTGTGTGTGTGTGTGTGTGTGTGTGTATATATATATATATATATATATATATATATATATATATATATATACTTCATCTCTATTGGATAAATTACTATATATATACTGCATTTTTTACATACATGTGGTCATGCATGCATACATACATACATACATATACAGGTGCTGGTCATATAATTAGAATATCATCAAAAAGTTGATTTATTTCACTAATTCCATTCAAAAAGTGAAACGTGTATATTATATTAATTCATTACACACAGACTGATATATTTCAAATGTTTATTTCTTTTAATTTTGATGATTATAACTGACAACTAAGGAAAATCCCAAATTCAGTATCTCAGAAAATTAGAATAATACTTAAGACCAATACAAAGAAAGGATTTTTAGAAATCTTGGCCAACTGAAAAGTATGAACATGAAAAGTATGAGCATGTACAGCACTCAATACTTAATTGGGGCTCCTTTTGCCTGAATTACTGCAGCAATGCGGCGTGGCATGGAGTCGATCAGTGGCACTGCTCAGGTGTTATGAGAGCCCAGGTTGCTCTGATAGTGGCCTTCAGCTCTTCTGCATTGTTGGGTCTGGCATATCGCATCTTCCTCTTCACAATACCCCATAGATTTTCTATGGAGTTAAGGTCAGGCGAGTTTGCTGGCCCATTAAGAACAGGGATACCATGGTCCTTAAGCCAGGTTCTGGTTGCTTTGGCACTGTGTGCAGGTGCTAAGTCCTGTTGGAAAATGAGATCTGCATCTCCATAAAGTTGGTCAGCAGTAGGAAGCATGAAGTGCTCTAAAACTTCCTGGTATACGGCTGCGTTGACCTTGGACCTCAGAAAACACAGTGGACCAACACCAGCAGATGACATGGCACCCCAAACCATCACTGACTGTGGAAACTTTACACTGGATCTCGAGCAACGTGGATTGTGTGCCTCTCCTCTCTTCCTCCAGACTCTGGGACCCTGATTTCCAAAGGAAATGCCAAATTGACTTTCATAAGAGAACATAACTTTGGACCACTTTTTTTCCTTTTTGTATTTAGCCCAGGCGAGACGCTTCTGACGCTGTCTGTTGTTCAAGAGTGGCTTGACTCAAGGAATTCGACAGCTGAAACCCATGTCTTGCAGACGTCTGTGTGTAGTGGTTCTTGAAGCACTGACTCCAGCTGCAGTCCACTCTATGTGAATCTCCCACACATTTTTGAATGGGTTTTGTTTCACAATCGTCTCCAGGGTGCGGTTATCCCTATTGCTTGTACACTTTTTTCTACCACATCTTTTCCTTCCCTTCGCCTCTCTATTAATGTGCTTGGACACAGAGCTCTGTGAACAGCCAGCCTCTTTTGCAATGACCTTTTGTGTCTTGCCCTCCTTGTGCAAAGTGTCAATTGTCATCTTTTGGACAACTGTCAAGTCAGCAGTCTTCCCCATGATTGTGTATCCTACAGAACTAGACCGAGAGACCATTTAAAGGCCTTTGCAGGTGTTTTGAGTTAATTAGCTGATTAGAGTGTGGCACCAGGTGTCTTCAATATTGAACCTTTTCACAATATTCTAATTTTCTGAGATACTGAATTTGGGATTTTCCTTAGTTGTCAGTTATAATCATCAAAATTAAAAGAAATAAACATTTGAAATATATCAGTCTGTGTGTAATGAATGAATGTTATATACAAGTTTAACATTTTGAATGGAATTAGTGAAACAAAAATATGATGTTATTCTAATTATATGACCAGCACCTGTACAATATAATTCTTTTTATATATATATACTGCACTAAATCAAGTGTGTATGTATGTGTGTATATGTGTGTGTATGTGTATGTATATATGTATATATATATATATATATATATATATATATATATATATATATATATATATATATATATATATATATATATATATATATATATATATATATATATATATATATATATATATATATATATCTCAACCATACAAAAGTTTGGGTTTGAAAGAGTCTCTTATACGCTCACTAAGGCTGTATTTATTTAATCAAAAATACAGTAAAACAGTAATATTGTGAAATATTATTACAATTTAAAATAACTGTTTTGTATTAATATATTTAAAATGTAATTTATTCTTGTCTTCAGTGTCATTCTAATATGCTGATTTGCTGCTCAAGAAACATTTCTTATTATTATGAATGTTGAAAACCGTTGATTGATATTTTTGTGGAAACGGTGCTACTTTTTTTTTTATGATTCTTTGATTAATAGAACGTTCAAAACAGCACTTTATTTGAACTGGAAATATTTTGTGACCATTAAAAGGTTTTTATTGTCAGTTTGGATCAATTGCATGCATCCTTGCTGAATAAAAAAAAAAAACCTTACCAGCCCCAAACTTTTGAACAGTAGTGTTTATAGAGCTAAACAAGAGCTGGTTGGCATTTGTGGAAACGAATACCAGTTTTAGCTGCAAGAGTAAAAGACTAAAAGTTAAAAAGTTTATCACATAAGCTCGTAATAATAGAAAAACACATGTTTCTGACCACCTGTTTGGATTTAAGAGATTACAGAAATGATGCCATCCTGTAGTAAACCCTTTCTGTTGCCCACAGAGGTTTAATGTGGCCATGACGAGAGCCAAAGCCCTGCTCATTGTGGTGGGAAACCCAGTTATCCTATGCAAGGATCCTACTTGGCAGAGGTAAGACCTTAATTATGTATGTTCCTCTCATTTTAACCTACCTCTAACCCGATGGCAACTAGTCCCAACCTTTAGTGTCAAGCCCGCAGAAAACGTACAGACCATTACAAAGCATGTAGCACTCAAAATGAGTAAAAGCTTACTTGTAAACAGCAAGCTTCAATCTGATTGGCTGCTTTTTGTAACATACCATATTAGCATTTCTTATGCAAAACAATGAGCTAGCTCTATATTGGCCACATCCAAAAGAAAAAAAACTCACTGTTTTTCTTACACTTATATTTAGAAGCACTGCACACAAATTTGTCCTCTAGATCTGAGACGAAACTAGATTTATTTGTTCATAGATTGAAACTGGAAAGAGTTCTGTTTAATTTCAGGAAATGGATCCAAAATGTCACACTAAAGGCCAGTTGATACCAAAACCATTAAAGATAACTATATCAGCGTCCACACCATCGCACAATATTGTTCTGTTTATTCTAAGAGCACGCTGCAGGTTTGTCGTCTGCCACTTTAAATTCTTAAAGGGACAGTTCACCCAAAAATGACATTTCTGTCATTAATTAAGATAAATAGACAGCAATATAAGTAACACTTTCAAGGCCTAGAATGGTAGGAAAGACATCGATAAAATAGTCCATGTGACTCAACCTTAATTTTATGTGGCGGTGCGCAAAAACAACGACTTTATTCAACAATTTCTTCACGTCTGTGTCAGTCTCCAATGCTGTTGACGTAGTAAATACAGTCCAGCGTTATTTTTGTTTGTTTTTGCACACAAAAAGTAATCTCGTCGCGTCAAAAAATTAAGAGTGAACCACTGGAGTCACATGGACTATTTTAACGATGTCTTTACTACCTCTCTGGGCCTTGAAAGTGTTAATTACATTGCCTTCTATCATTTTTGGGTGAATTATCCCTTTAAAGCAAGCCTGCTGCACTCGTGTTGAAAACTGAATCCGACGCGTCTCTATCGCCCCCAGGTGGCTGGTCCCAGTATAGCTCATAACCTCCATGTTTCGATGGACGCAAGACAAACAGAACAATCAAATTACACTTCAAATAATTTATTCCTAAAGATGGGTTCTGTTATTTTAGGCAGTTTTTACTGCGCAGACTAAGTCCCAAATCTGCGCAAGATTCAGACTTTGGGGGCTTCACTTTTCTTCAGTGGAAGAGAGTGAAGGCACGTCATACATATTTTTATTACGATCTATGCTTTAAAGCCACTATGTAATTTTTTTCTGCTAGAGGTCACTTATTCAAAACAAAGGCGTAGCTTGATAATGCCTTGATCTTGCGGGGCTTTTATTCTGCCGCACACGAGCGCTTCCGCTTCTTCCGCTCATACGTATGTGTGGTAACGCAGCGCTGTTTTATCATATTACATACATTTGAGTGTGTTGAAAGTTATACTGCTTATGTCTGTGTTATAATGCTACTCTGTGTTTTCACTATGAGACACTTGTTGCACACTGCAGTAAGCTAGATCGATATTAGGCATGGTAAAACATGGTACTCACGGTAAATCCATAGAATGGAAAAAAATATGGACGTAGTCTCTGTGACGTCACCCATAGAGTTCTGAAGAGCAGTTTTGAAGCCTCAAAGTCGGCCGTTGCCATCTTGTCAGCACGTCATCGTGTGTCACTCCCGGATAACAGAAAATGGGCAAAGAGGCAGGACGTGGGTGGAGCTGAGGTGATGTGATGACTAACAGACAGCAGACAAACGACAATCCACCTGTCACTCAAAGTGTCCACGCCCCTAATTATGCAGAACTTTAGGGCTTTATATAATTTAAACAAATTAAATTCACCCCCCTCACAGTTGTCATGAAGGGCAAAATAAGCCATATAGACCAAAGCCATAATTTGTACCAGGCTGTAAATGTGCCTGCTCCCCTCTGGAGCCAGTCTCTAGCGGCCAGTCGATGAATTGCAGTTTCAGTCACTTCCGTATTGGCTTCAAGAGAAACTGCGGGAGTTGGCGCTTGGGTAAATCAAGAAAACGAGATTCAAACAATAAGACTAATTGTGTTGAGCTATACACTCACCTAAAGGATTATTAGGAACACCTGTTCAATTTCTCATTAATGCAATTATCTAATCAACCAATCACATGGCATTTTCTTCAATGCATTTAGGGGTGTGGTCCTGGTCAAGACAATCTCCTGAACTCCAAACTGAATGTCAGAATGGGAAAGAAAGGTGATTTAAGCAATTTTGAGCGTGGCATGGTTGTTAGTGCCAGACGGGCCGGTCTGAGTATTTCACAATCTGCTCAGTTACTGGGATTTTCACGCACAACCATTTCTAGGGTTTACAAAGAATGCTGTGAAAAGGGAAAAACATCCAGTATGCGGCAGTCCTGTGGGCGAAAATGCCTTGTTGATGCTAGAGGTCAGAGGAGAATGGGCCGACTGATTCAAGCTGATAGAAGAGCAACTTTGACTGAAATAACCACTCGTTACAACCGAGGTATGCAGCAAAGCATTTGTGAAGTCACAACACGCACAACCTTGAAGCGGATGGGCTACAACAGCAGAAGACCCCACCGGGTACCACTCATCTCCACTACAAATAGGAAAAAGAGGCTACAATTTGCACGAGCTCACCAAAATTGGACAGTTGAAGACTGGAAAAATGTTGCCTGGTCTGATGAGTCTCGATTTCTGTTGAGACATTCAGATGGTAGAGTCAGAAATTGGCGTAAACAGAATGAGAACATGGCTCCATCATGCCTTGTTACCACTGTGCAGGCTGGTGGTGGTGGTGGTGTAATGGTGTGGGGGATGTTTTCTTAGCACACTTTAGGCCCCTTAGTGCCAATTGGGCATTGTTTAAATGTCACAGCCTACCTGAGCATTGTTTCTGACCATGTCCATCCCTTTATGACCACCATGTACCCATCCTCGAATCATTTCAAATTGGTTTCTTGAACATGACAATGAGTTCACTGTACTAAAATGGCCCCCACAGTCACCAGATCTCAACCCAATAGAGCATCTTTGGGATGTGGTGGAACGGGAGCTTCGTGCCCTGGATGTGCATCCCACAAATCTCCATCAACTGCAAGATGCTATCCTATCAATATGGGCCAACATTTCTAAAGAATGCTTTCAGCACCTTGTTGAATCAATGCCACGTAGAATTAAGGCAGTTCTGAAGGCGAAAGGGGGTCAAACACAGTATTAGTATGGTGTTCCTAATAATCCTTTAGGTGAGTGTATAACAATGATTAGTTTTCTGTCGATTAATGTCTCCAAAGAGTTGCTCACCTGTCTAATAAAACACATCATATATTAAAGCGTCTCTGGTGTTTCCATGGTTTCTACAAAATAAATCGAGGTTAACACGAGTATGATGTCATTGATAGGCGACGCACGGAAACAATGCGTGTCCTGGTTGCTTATTTCTCTGGATTTAAACATTCTCGGAAACATTTGGGATAATGCAAGTACACAAGTCAAAAAAATTGTTCCATTGTTCTAGTGATTTTTTTGGATATTTTAATCCAAAAATCGTACATATTGTGCTTTTAACTGATCATCTGTTCTATACAGTATGCAGTAGTTTATGAGTGTGCATTTATTTGTGTAGGTTTATCCGGTACTGTGAGCTTGAGCAGGGCAACACTGGCTTTGACTACAAAGATGCTGAAGGAGAGGAGGATGTGGTCAGCCGACTGGCATCTTTAAAAATCTGCTCTGATGGTACGCAGCCTTACATAACACATCTAGACCTGAAGTGTGAGTGTATTATGTGCTCGTATGACTCATTGCGTGTTCATGTCTAGATATGGACGAGAGCCCACTACAGCAGCATGTGCATCTGGAGTGGAGAGCTGAACAATGAGGACCAGATTGACAACAATCACATGAAACCATCAGTTTACATCCAGAGAAAATGGGAAATCACTTCATTTTTTTTTAATCAGTAAAGCATTATCAACTTGTCACAAACTCATTTTAATGTTGATTCCAGCCAGTAAAACAATGCATATGTCTGATTCATTTCATAATCCAGCAAAAGCTGTCAATTCATACACACTGGAGAGATTCTAGCACTTATGCAAACTGATGTAGATCAGTCTCAATATTACAAATCAACACTCTTCAATAATGCTTAATTTCTTTCATTCAAACAACAGTGAACATTTACACATTTCAAATGTTTCATGGCACTTTACTGAAAGTATTTCTAGCAAATAAAATGCTATTAAAAAACAATATAAAACTGTGGTCTCAGTCATTGAAAATGTATTTTGATGGAATTGCAAATTATGACAATACATATCTTGAACTTTTATTTTTAGAGAAACTTTTTGTTTAAAGAAATGAGTTTTATATTGTGGCATTTCGAATATTTTCTGGAATGCATGACTTGATGGCTGCTATTTTGTCGTGCTATTGTTTTGTATGTCTTATGATTGTACTTATAAAGAAAAAAAGAGGCAGAAAATACTTTGCTAATTATTTTTTTCAACAGTAAATTACCCAACATTTGTAAGCTGGATTACTTTTCATTCCATGCAATTTCACACAAAAGGAAAAAAAGTGCAACATTACTTTGTTTTTCGAAAAAAAATAGTTTATTAACATAGGTTTCACTTCATTCAAACATTTACTATTAGTCCCGTTTACAAAGCATTGTTACTATGAGCGCTCATAAAAATCTGGATTAATAAATCAAATGTAATACTTCCAGAAAAAAAGGAGGAGACCATATGAACACAGCAGATTGATCTCAGAGGCCAGTGAGCTAAGACTGGTTGCTGTAGTAATGTCCTCGTGCAGACGATCACTTCACAAAGGACATGGGTCCATTCTCACGCCTGCATTGAGGATTTCATCACAGATCCCACAAATTAGTACATATAAAAAAAAAAAGATCAATAACTAGTTCCTCCTTTATTTGCGAGTAGTGTGTAGTTTGTACGTATGGGATGTTCCTTGTGCATTGTATTGTACAGTCAGTGCATTACAGTCAGTGTTTTAATAATGCCCTGTTTAATAAATTAAAATCCATGGCATAGTGTCCCAGGCGTTCAAGAATTATACACATGGTTAGTTTCACGTTCTTTCTGATTGACCTAAACATAAAATAAGGAAGATTTTCTCACTCTTTTTGGATGAACCTCACCAAAAAAAAAAAAAAAAAATTGCCTGGGTCATATTTCACCTTGAAATAAACCCCAAAAAAGATATATATGTGTGTGTGTGTGTATGTGTATGTGTGTATATATATATATATGCACAGAGACATACATATGGCATGTGTGTGAGATTTGATGGCACTAATATACACACAATAATGTGTATATGTAATTTATATATGTGTGTGTGTGCGTCTATGTATGTGTGTTTGTGTATATACATATATGCAGACATACATATGACGTGTGCACGCGTGAGATTTGACAGCACTAATACGCACACTATTTCTATATCATTTATATATACTGTATATTGTCTTAAAAATGTGTCAAATCATTTTATATATACACACACACACATATACATACACACATGTAAATGATATAGATTTTATTAATTTTTTTTGTTTATACCAAAATAATCAGCATTGCTAATCTACCTCATGTCAGACATCTCATGGCACCAGCAGTGGACAGTAGTGGAAGTGACATCAGTATATGGATTCTACACTAGCTAATAAAAGCTACAGGTCTTCTAGAAGCACAACTCCGCATGATTAGCTAAGGTTATCGCCAGGAACATGACGATCCGCACACCTCATGATTACTGGCATGCAACATTACAATACTGATCGTGACAAAACACATGCATGGACATAAACGTTCATCTCATCTCAACCCAAACGCATTAAAGACTGATAACTAAAGGCACACAATTCTGTGGGAACCTGAAATGCACTCAAGGCCTCTTCTAACTAATACACATTTGCTAACAATCATCAGTTTGTGTATTTATTTGACGTTTCGCAGTGCTAGAAACCTTCAAAAGTGATTGCGCCTTCAATGTAATATTTTCAAGCAGGTGTGCTGGCTAATGTAAAGACAATACAGTCAGATTACGTGACAGCATGAGCGCAGCCTGGATGCGAGGCAGGTTCAACCAGTTTAGTGTCTATAGAGCTCAGTCCATGTGCACGTGTGTGTGTGTGTGTGTTTATGCCTGTGTGGAGGACAAAAACGGCAAATGTCACGCTCCCGGTTGGTTTTAGACCCGACTGAGCCTCCGAATGACATGAAATTGATATTCATTTGGGGAAAGAAAGCTATATACGCACTTTTAAATACATTTAATTGGCTCAGAGTTATTCACTACTAGAAAATTGCGTAGGAGTCACAGAGAAGCTCAAAACACACTTAACATTCAAATTGTGGAGGGAATGATCATGAAGGCACTGGTTTCATTACCGAATGCTGTGCTATTAAGAGATTTCTACTTGGTTAAATGAATTTCGATTAGAATAAGATGAAGTCGTTCTCTTACCAGATTATAACGGCCGATTGATAAATATGCAAAAATACAATAACGTTATGACTGACGTCATCCGTGTAGTACAAACTGGAGAAGAAAAGAAAAAAAACATTGTGCCATAGAGAAAAAACGAAATCAAGATTCAAGCAGTGATAGAGATATATTTTTATCTAACCTGCCTTCCTGCATATTTTACACACTCTCCTCCATTTCCCACCTGTTGGTTTGCATGAAACGTGACACACAGTCCAGTGTAGTTATGTTGTTTGGTCAAAATCTTTTTTTTTTTTTGTGGAGTTTGGTTTTTCCTGGTCAGTGGGGAGATCATTCTGGGAAAAACACCGGAAAGTTCTCTTACAACAGCAAGCACCCGTTCCTCTTCTTCCTCTTGCGGACTTGCAGCGCCGCCCTGGTGGCCATTTCGAACACTTCCCTCACACCCTCCTTAGTCTTGGCTGAGCATTCCAGGTAGCCAAAGGCGCTAATGCGGTTGGACATGTCTCTGCCCTCCTCCGGTTTAACCGGCTCCTGCAAAACAGATGAGTTAGAACTGAATCATCACATTCGAGAAGATTTAGAACCAAATTACTGTTTGAACTTTGTGAATGATGGACGTCAGAATTGCACGGCACTGTCTGCAGCTAAAGGCGGACTTATGATGTACAATGTCAACTCCGCTCGCTAAATGGATCCATTTAACGGAGGCCATCTGCCCAGATAACCGAACGCTATTGCTGACACATCATTTAAGGGGCGAGGCGTGATAGCATCAGTCATTGGTTATTAGAGGTTGGACTGATCGCTCCAGCACGAGGGGTTTGACAAATGATAATGATCAGGCCTTCTAGAGTGACAGTAATGCCGGCTGCTAAGAGCTTTTTAATGGGACTCCCCATAGTGGTGGTGCGGCTGGCCCCGGGAACACACCTGCTTCATCTTAGTCAGCTCTCTCCGTGTGTGCTCATCGTTCCGCAGATCCTTCTTATTGCCCACGAGGATTATGGGAACGTTGGGGCAGAAGTGCTTCACCTCCGGCGTCCACTTTTCTGGGATATTCTCTATGAGATCACACACATTCAAGATTGATATAAGATTTTTTTTATTATCATCACATTCATAGCAGTGCCATATGTCTGTACATCAGCATGGCTGTCATTCGGCCATAGATAATCACAGCGTGCTGATAGACAGCCATATCGCACGGCTAGGAGTGTGGTATTGCGTTTATACAACAGTTTGACGGCACAAGTGAGTAAACAAATATGAAAACTTTAAAAACACTCATTTGTGCAAAACTACTTCCTTCCACCACAGATTCAAATCTCAAGTTGTCAGTTTGACAGCTGAGCCCAAGCCTCCATTACTAATTAGAAGATGTCACTTTAGAACTAGTAACCAAGAGCGCCACTTCATTGAAGCTTATTGTATTATGTAGAGTATTATGGTATTGAGAGAGAGAGAGAGAGAGAGAGAGAGAGATCGACTAAACGAGTGTATTACCTGCATCTAATATAGCATTCATTCCTCAAGTCAATTTCCATAATATTATATCCATTATAAAAAATCAGTTTGAATATCCGCTGAGGAAAGCGATACCTTTGTCTTTGTCCTTTTAAAAGTTTAAAGCTGCAGTCCGTAAGTTTTCCCTCTGTGTCGCCAACTCTGTTCGAATCCTGCAATTTCAGTTATTTGCGGAGTTATCATCTGTATGTGGGTTGGGCATCGGCGGCTCCTCAGTGCGGATGAATCTAATGTTTTGAGGAGTATGTGTGGCTGTCAGTCGCCGCACCGGTGTGGATACTGTACTTCAGAAATCACAGATTCTATATCTTGGAGTATAACCTAAATAAGAAGAATTTTCACTGGAAAATATCATCTGAACAAGTAAGCAACATTTCTGACACTTTTGGGCAAGGGCGTAGATTTGGTTTGAACATTGGGGGGGTTGAACTTTTGGTATGCTGCCATGCTGTTTTTATTTTATCTATCTATCTATCTATCTATCTATCTATCTATCTATCTATCTATCTATCTATCTATCTATCTATCTATCTATCTATCTATCTATCTATCTATCTATCTATCTATCTATCTATCTATCTATCTATCTATCTATCTATCTATCTATCTGTCTGTATGTCTGTATGTCTGTATGTCTGTATGTCTGTATGTCTGTATGTCTATCTATTCTGTCTGTCTATCTATCTATCTATCTATCTATCTATCTATCTATCTATCTATCTATCTATCTATCTATCTATCTATCTATCTATCTGTCTGTCTGTCTGTCTGTCTGTCTGTCTGTCTGTCTGTCTGTCTGTCTGTCTGTCTGTCTGTCTGTCTGTCTGTCTGTCTGTCTGTCTGTCTGTCTGTCTGTCTGTCTGTCTGTCTGTCTATCTATCTATCTGTCTATCTGTCTATCTGTCTATCTGTCTATCTATTCTGTCTGTCTGTCTGTCTGTCTGTCTGTCTGTCTGTCTGTCTGTCTATCTGTCTATCTATCTATATGTCTGTCTGTCTGTCTGTCTGTCTGTCTGTCTGTCTGTCTGTCTGTCTGTCTGTCTGTCTGTCTGTCTGTGTCTGTCTGTGTCTGTCTGTGTCTGTCTGTGTCTGTCTGTCTGTCTATCTATCTATCTATCTATCTATCTATCTATCTATCTATCTATCTATCTATCTATCTATCTATCTATCTATCTATCTATCTATCTATCTATCTATCTATCTATCTATCTATCTATCTATCTATCTATCTATCTATCTATCTATCTATCTATCTATCTATCTATCTATCCAACACGATCTCATGACAATGCGTATCAATAGTACGAGTGTGCAATCTCGTGGAATGTATACGCCAAAATTTTGCCGTGCATATGATACGCACTTTATGGCGTGTTTATGACACACTTTTGGGTAGGATGGGGGTGGGGGTCAGTGATCAGTGCCCTGACTACTGAACTAGGGAACTGATTGAGACGCATCCAGTTCTCAAATGAAACGGTAAATTCTCATGAAGTGACGACTTATGCGTTCGTGTCGGCAGAGACTACAAGAGCGAGTAAATATATATATAAATATAAATATATTATTTATTTATTTATTATATATATATATTATATATATTCGGCTTGAGTCTGGAGCCCTGCGCTTAAATAAACACGGAAGCAACTGAACGCAGCTGCTATGGTGAGCCATTTTCAGAACAGACCCGCGGGCAACTCATGTGGTCCTCGCGGGCGACCATGTTGGTGACCCCTGATATAGCCCATTAGCCGGACTCTTTCTTTATGTATACAGACGTGACGTAATGACGCAAAGACATGCTTAAATTTCCCACGGAAATCCACCATACCACTCTAATTATAACACATATATAACACATTACTACAAGCTTATGTTGTGAATCGGGCTAAGGTAAGGAGATCGTTTTGAATACTGGCTTGTTGTGTACTTGCTCAAAAATTGATTTTGGATCATTTTTAGCCAAAAAAAGCTACGGCCTGCAGCTTTAAGGGGATTCCCATGGCAGCGCTAAAACGACTTGTTTATAAGCAGTCACACATAAAGACAGTCTTTGCTGCCGTCTAATAAGTCTCACGATCACCACCAGACTCTCTCAATACCAAATACAGCATTTAATTTATATAAAATAATATTACAATAGGAAATAAACAAGCAAACTATTTAGTCAAACGTACAAAAGGCAGCGCTCTAGTACAGGATTCAAGTTAAATATATGAAGTTGTGAAATGATCTATCTGCTCTGGAAAAACATTTGATATACCCAAGTGAATTATATATATATATATATATATATCTCATGTTTAACCACCATCTACATAAGAGCCAGCGGCACATTTCCTCCTGTTGTTGGTGGTTTTGGAGTGTGTTTTTCTTTAGTACAGCATGGTGAGTTTGTGTTTGTTTAGTTATATTAGAACAGAGGGAAAGCAAGCATAGGTAAGTAAGCTGACCTGGTACATTCTTTTGTGTTTGTTATTTTTCTCTGGAGTTAGGAAAGCTTTAACTCCAAGTTAGCCCACCAATCCTTATTTAAGTTGTGTGCATGTTTATATTTTCCACGCTTTTTGTATACATTATATACATTTACTAGGGATGCAAGATTAATCAGAATCAAACCCCAATTGCACTCCATCCTATGTTGGGTAAAAAAAATTGGATAAAAATAATACTTCTCTCTAAATAAATGTATATGACAACCCATGTGTTTTTCTCTAGTGTATAGAGTTTTTTCCACAATGAATGCATAAGAGGCTAATATTTCATATTAAAGATGTAGACTTTTGCATTCATTTTTTTGACATCAGGAAAAAAAAAGGAAATTGACATCACAGATGAAAAGCACAGATTTTTATAATAATAAAATATCTTATAATAAATCCTTAGACATTTCTAAGGTTGATTTTTGGTCATAGGCTGCCTGCATGTTAACAGGTAACCTTGCATTTTTTTGTTAAATATAAATATTATTATTATATTTATTCTTAAATACTCTATTTTTAATTTTTAATAATGTAAATAATATATAATAATAGTAATTTCATATTTTTTTATATACATATTTTTTCGCAATTAAAATCATTATTATTAGTCATATTAATATATGAGCATGAAATGTTATACATGTTCTCACACACACACACACACACACACACACACACACACACACACACACACACACACACACACACACACAACACACAACACACAACACACAACACACAACACACCAAATCTACACAAAACATTTCATTCATGTATTATTTGAAAATAAAACATTATAAACAAATTAATATATAATATAATAATTATATTATGTAATCAGTGGTCAACCAATATATCGGCAAGGTAATATAATAATAATATAATGAAGTACTGTAATTTGGAATATGGTGACAAAAATGTTAAATAATGCTTACATATAGTGTTATAAAACTTTGTTTTGTAATGTTACTGTGACCCAAAAAAAAAGCATCCGTGAAATAAGGGATTTGCCACAACAAATCCAATCCTATTACTGACATTAAGTCATTCATGTTCAGAGTCTTGGAAGAATAATGGTGGTTCCATTCCATTTCACTGCTGGGGGAATTATGTGACTGGTCTTTTAATTTTTTTATATATAAATATTGATCTGAATCATGTGGCTGAATTCTGAATAATCTCAGAACTGTCTGCGATAACTTTTAAACAAAAGCTTATATCATTTGTTCAAGCTTCCCGACATTTATTATAACAAGGAAAAGAACTGGGACGTTCCTTCGGGAAGCTGGTGGAGATAAAGGACATTGATGTCATGGACACAAGTGTTATCATGATGCGCCTCGGCTCTTAGACAAAACACAGGAACTTCCTGCATACGGTGATGACTTAGTGAATCGTTTTTTCCAGTAAGAAAGGCCTTGACACAAATAAGGATGACTCAAAATTAAAGATATAAAGCAGATTTTGGGGTCTTTGGAAAATCTGATTACCTAAACTGTCGGGACTGTCTATGGAGAAACACATGAGGATGACGTCTGTGTCTGGGTAAGACAGAGGTCTCAGGCGATCATAGTCTTCCTGTCCT
The DNA here is from genome assembly GCA_023566225.1 of Romanogobio albipinnatus. NCBI lineage: Eukaryota > Metazoa > Chordata > Actinopteri > Cypriniformes > Gobionidae > Romanogobio > Romanogobio albipinnatus. Next base: position 8,386,868 of record CM042250.1, on the reverse strand, counting down.
GCTGTGTCCCACAAAGCGAGCTCCACCTGTGGATCAAAAATGGACAGGATGAGTCAAACCTCAGGCTCTTATAATCACTACAGCACACTGGACTTCACATGATGGCTTTTTTACAACCAAATAAGTTGGACAAAAGCAGAAGTAACTTAATACACACTTTAAACCCTCGCCTCAAAAGGCGTCCTCTTATGAGTGTACAACCCATTATACAAGAAGTGAGGCAAAAAAAGAGCATTACACATTCCTAAAAGAAACAGTACCAGCTTAAGACAGCTTACGTGTGCAGCACCCTCCTTCACACAAACCCATAGGCGTCGATTTCGGGGGGGACGGGGGAGACACGTAGGCTAAACGTTTAAACGATGCTTTAAGTGTTTTATATGGATTTTATAAGCAAGACAAGTCAAGTGTTGATTTCAGAGGCTAAAGTGTTGGGTTAACTCACTGTCGGCCGCTGGCCGCTTGGTCGTCACTTTAAAAAGCAAAAACTTTAGTTTAACAAACAAAAAAATGCTTCCAAAATTTTTCTAAATTAACTTAATAAAGAAACGAAACGAAATATAGCCTAACTACTTTGACATGTGTTGATTTGAGAGGCTAAAGCGTTGGGTTAACTCACTGTCGTCCTGGCCGCTTGGTCGTCACTTTAAAAAGCAAAAACTTTAGTTTAACAAACAAAAAAATGCTTCAAACATTTTTCTAAATTAATTTAATAAAGAAACAAAACGAAATGTAACTATTTTGACATTAAAAACAAAACTTAACTATTTTAATGGCTGCAACTAATGTGTAATAGGGAGGATAAAAAAAAAACACGGGCTCCAGTGGGACTCTTTAAAAAATATTAAAGAATTCACGGGGCGCTTTTGTCGGCATGAGTAAGATAGGCTATAAGACCCGCAATATGTCTCTCAGCTGACATTTTTATTTATTTACATTAGTAAGCTACAAGACGTAGTCTTTCAAAACATGACCTGCGCGAAAGAGAGAGAGAAAAAAAATGCATCATGTACCCAGCACTTCTGAAAATGCACTTCTGAATGCGTCTCCCATGCACAAACCCTTTCTATTTAGACTTAGGGCGTTTTCACACCTGAAAGTCCGCACCAAGGTCCGAACCAAAGTTCATGTTTTGATACTTTTTATATATTCGGTTAGTTTTGGTTTGGTTTCACACTGCAATTATGCGAGCGCACTAAAGAACTTTACATGACGTACTTGCGTCCTGTTGTCATCAGTTTTGTGGGCGGCATCTTAACATTGATTGGTTTGTTAGCGGACGTGCGTCTGACGTCAGTGTGTTGTCAATCTCGGCGGTTAACTTTGACAAGATGAATGAACAGACGCATATTGTTGCCACTATGCTGTTATTGCTATGGCACTACTATCTGCAGCACCAACTATATTCGAGGCTAGTTCAAATTCGCCAAATGAACGTCCTCGTTGTGCGAACATTTTATCGGCGCAGACAGGAAAGGAGGAGAAGACTGCAAGCAATGCTGCGAGCCCTGGCACCTACATTTTTGGAGAGACCAAGGTGAGCGGAAATTTGTTTCATACTGGCCATCTATTTCAAAAGATGAGTTGACGCGTGATTTATAATTGTGTCCTTATTTCAATATTTCAGTGTTAATTGTTTAATTTGATTGCCAACCGCCCTATAGTGTGTTTTTGTAATTTAATTTATTGATACAATTTTAAATGAAAGAGGAAGCATACATTTAATAATAATGGGGTGGAAAATGTCCTTTATAAAAAGTTAAAACGGCCTCCGGATAATAAAATATCACAAATATGCAGATTTAAAATAGGCTATTACTGATAGAACACTGATGAGAATATTGCCTCTACCACGGCTAATTTTTCCTATCTTCTGTGACAGTTCTGGTAGTTATGTATTCTTCTGTTGTTTGGAGTAGCTACGCGCGAACCACAGGAACTTCCTGTAAATGGTCTGCAAGTCCGAACCATACAGAAAATTCTTTCACACTAACAACGAACCGAACCTTTGATCAGTTTGATCCGGACCGAGACCACCTCTTTTCGCCGGACCAAATTTCGTCTGTTTGGTCCGGACCGTGGTACGGGGGAGGTTTCACACCTGAAAATTTTATTCGGACCAAACTGAAAAGTCCAAAAATCCGGACCAAACAAGGTAGGTGTGAAAACGCCCTTATACAGACCATATACTGTACAAGCAGGTTATCAAAATGCAATGACAAATTCATTTTTGCCTCTCTACACTAGTAGAGGTGCACCAATACATGTTTTGTGTAATACTGATAACAATTTTTATGCTACAGCAGGGTTGCCAACTTTTAAGCTCAGGTTGTAGTGAGATTGTTTTGGGGGCGATATCGATTTCGATCTCGATTCAGTATCAATTCATATGTATATAGCCTACTGTACATATAAGGAAACATAAGTTTGCCGTAGCACTATTTTAAACGTTTCTTGGGTTAAATGATATGTGCTTGCATTCATTAATATTCACTTGTGTGTGCTTATAAGTATCATTAACAGGGGCGTAGCACAAAATCCCGGGCCCTATGCATAGGCAGTCCTGATGGGCCCCCATGTTCCATGTTAAAACATATCCCAGACTTTTCAAGGGCCCTCTGTGCCCTTGGGGTAATCAGTACTGGTTTTACCCTCAGTCCGATGCCCCTGATCATTAAAAATATTAGGATGCAAGTTATTAATGTTTTAAAATTTCACATTTAAAGAAATCTAGTGTTTGAACATATCTAAATATTTATTAAAATGCAAAACTGCAATACTTTTTTGAGCAACTGGATTAGATATATGTATATAAAGGGCCATACAGGCATGTGGTGGATAATGGCTTTACAAATTAAAATTATTTTTCCAGCCACAAAATGACTCTAATTTGCCTCTTTGAAATGAAATTCTCTATTATTTTAACCTTAATTACTACACTAATTGTAAAATAAATAATACAAATATTAGAAGAAAAATATTTAAGTGGTCATTAATTGATAATAATTATTGCACAAATAGTATTTAGTACCAAAAGATCTCCTCAAAATATTCAATAAATATTATTGAACTAAAATATAGAACATTTATTTAATTGAAAAATAGTTAAGGTGTATGGTCACACTTGACCATCAATGAGTATGAGTGTGACCAATTTAGTAAGGAATACTTGAGGGCTAAATACAAGAAAAACATTATTAATGTTAACAATGTTGCATCTCCATCACTCTCCAGTAATAAAAGGATCCTGTAAATATGGTTGACTTATAATCAATGCACACTATGCTTGAAGTATTGAGCGTTCCATGAACCACGTGACTGCGCACGCCGCCGGGAGATGAGAGCATGCTGTTCAACGCCTCTGGCTTTAACTGTTATGCCATATTAGCGCCAAAACGCTATTTATTGTTTGAATTTCGCATAAAAAAAAATAAAAAAAACTAAGTAAAAACGTTGACTTTGTTTAATATAAAAGGGCAGGTTTGGCAATTTGGCGTGAGATTAAGTTGGGCAGAGTGAGACCGTGAGACAGAGCCTGAAAGCCTGAGTATCACGCCAAATGCGTGAGAGTTGGCAACCCTGCTACAGCCAATAACAGACATGGCGTAATGTCTAATTTTGACACACACATATATATACATTAGTGGTGGGGGAAAAAATTGATACAGCATAGTATCGCAATATTTTGTGTGGGGATATTGTATCAGTACAAGGACGGCAAGTATCGATATTTTCAGGAACTGAATTTTAGCTCATATTGTGCAAAGTTTAATATCACATGAAATATCACAGAGCGCATAACTATCGCTCACACACACGTTTCGCTGTGTGTGCAGGAAGTACATTCTCGCATATTTCGGAACGTGGACCGCTCTGTCCATGTTTGTGTGTTAGACCCTGTCCCAAATGGCACCCTAAACCCTCACGGTCTTCCTCTGAGTCCGCACTTTCACGCCGCCCCAGAATTGGTGCTATTCTAAAGTGAAAGTCAAATGCGCTTTCATAATGGCCATTAATAATTAATAATCATAATGGCCCATTCATAATGGCCGTATTAATATGTTATTGCAATACTCAGCGTATCAAATTCTTTTTAAAAATCGATGTTACAATGTATTTAAAATATATTGAATCGTGGCTTAAATATCGTGATAATATCGAATCATGGGGCCTCTGGCGATTCCCACCCCTAATATATATTATATATATATATATGTGGCAGATGCTGGATATTGTATGTAGCCTCTGAACACAAATAAAAAGAATGCTTTATGAGTGATGATTAACCCTTTGTGCAGATCAAGTAAGAGTGTGTCTGTGTATGATCAGGTTTTAACAAGTAATTCATTTTAAACAACAATAATCTGGGGCAGTGGGACCGTCTGTGCTCTTTGACGCGAAAGGGGTGGTTCTACTACAACACCTGTCTGGTCGCCAGCGACAACATAATGACGTCACACATTTTCCGTGTAATTTGTAATTTGATGCAAAAGTAATAAAATACAAAGTATTAGTGTTATAAATGAACTAGAGCTGTAATTCGATTAGTCGATTATTAGTCGATACGTTCTGGCTCGACCAAAATTCTGATTTTCGATTTTTTTGCCGCGTTCATTTCATCAGTTTTGCCGCGCCGCGTTCATTTCATCAGGTGGAGAGCACTAATTGCTAATGGGGGTGTTTTTAGAGCACCCCTGTTTCACAGGTAACAGTCTGTCTTCAGAACACCCCTCTTGTTTTCACTTCTTTTGGATTAGCCCAACCCACTGGTGAAGAGAAGTCTCTCGCTGGTCCTTTGTTTTTCATTCCCCGCTGGCTCAAACGCACGCCCATAGCGGTAAACTTGAGGAACGCCCATCAACATACACATGAGGGGGAAGCGTCACAACGCCACGCTTCAGTCGTGCCGCAAAAGTGGATCTGTACTGTCGGTTTTGCCACGTTCATTTCATCAGGTGGAGAGCACTAATTGCTAATGGGGGTGTTTTCAGAGCACCCCTGTTTCACAGGTAACAGTCTGTCTTCAGAACACCCCCTTGTTTCCACTTCTTTTGGATTAGCCCAACCCACTGGAGAAGAGAGACAGATTGAAGTAGGCTAGTTTGCTGTATATTATTTATTTAATTGTGAGCGTTTTTTCTGCTCTTGATCTGGCTTGTTTAATAAATATTCCTTTTTTATTAAAGTGGACGTGCCTTTTGTGTTTAAGAGTAAAAGCTTTAAGTTAATAGTCTATTCATGTCTCAGCTGCGAAGCTGAGCTGATCCTATGTTCTAGCTGCACAGAGCGGCTGAAATGATAGTGTCTGTCAGTTATTATAATACATATGACAAAAACAATTGTCTAAATTATGTTGCATATTCCTCAAAGGTTCTTGTGATGATATCACTAGTTGACAACATAGTAGTATTTTCGGAAGTCATAGGCTATGAAATAGCAACGTGATGCAATGCTGTCAGAGCCGACAGACTTGTGTGTCAGACTCATTTCAGTGCAAAATAATCAGGTCAAAAACGATTGAATATACTGCAAATAACCTACTAGTTTTTTATGTTTATTTATAATTCATTTAGGCAGACAACAAGGCTACCAAGTACTGCGCACAGTGTGTAGCTAATTAATGTAACGTTTTTTTTTCCTAACGTAATTTTTAGTCGATTTTTAGTCGGAAATTTCAGGACTTCAGTCGACCAAGATTTTCTTTGGTTGATTACAGCCCTAAAATGAACATATATATATATTTTTTAAAATGAAAATACAAAAAACGTTGCAGGATTTGCGTCATCACAGTCTGTGAAAAGGGTCTATACGCTGTGTTTTCCGCCAAACTGGCAACCTGTGGTGTCGAAATACTATTGGGTAAACTGGCAATGTGCGGTATCACACAGACCAAAACAAAAACAGGCATTCCGACACCGGAACGCACATTTCAAAGTAGAATATCTGGCTGTAGCATTATTTTTCAGAGAAACGAGTATGTGAACTCAGCATGTTTCCTAAATATCTGCAAACATATGATATTTGTATTAGGGCTGCAACGTCGAAGTCGACTACGGAAATACGTCGACATGCGTGAAATGCGTAGACGAGTCACATTATTTACGTTCTAGAATAGAACAGATCAAGAATAATGGCGGCTTCTGCTCCCGGGCATAGTGAAAATGATCATTTATCATATAAAGCCAGACCGCGACATTCAAAAGTGTGGGAGTACTTTAAACAGAAGCCAAATAAAACGGTGCTGTGTTCGTTCTGTAATGCCGGTTTCACGCTGCACGCGGTGGTAGAGCAGGAGCTGTGCGTGTGGAGAGCGGGAGCCACGTGCGCCAGTTGGGCTTTCACACTGCCAGCGTTTGTCTCGCGCAGCTTAACCGTGGCGTGTGTATTGCAAATACAGACGAATATTGTCCATTCGGTCACATTTTCTGGTGTTCTTCTCCGACCCCAGTATGTCTCGTGCTTTTATTTATTATGGGCCGGGTTCCCCTCTGTCCCAAACACGCATATAGAACATGCTGTATATAGATAGTTTACATGATTAAAGTAACATTAAAAGTTAAGATATGCCTCTAGTTTTAATCATTTAAATGTGTCTTTGAAGTTTGGGCAAAAACTTCTGGCAGCTTTAGTCGTTGTTTATGCACATGTATATCTTCAAAATAGACGACTAGTTATACATTAACACTAGGGGTGTAACGGTACACAAAACTGACGGTTCGGTACGTACCTCGGTTTTGAAGTCCCGGTTCGGAATGGATTCGGTACAGCAGTTTTACAAAATTGCTTTTTATAAATTTTTATTCAACATTGGTTTAATGAAAAAAATTGTTTCTGTCCTTAAATGAATTAAATTATAACTAAAAGTTTCTTAAAGATAATGCTGTAAACTATATAGGGAGCCCTTACTTACATATAGCTATTAAAGATTAACAACAGAGCCCAAACTATTAGCCTAAATTCAGTTGCTATTTATTTTTAGATATAATAATCAACACTCATAAGCTTCACATGACATCACTAACAGGCTTAGTAGTATATAATGAATATATAACGGCTAATATAGTGCATGTATTCAGTGAAAGAGTTGATCTCTCTAGTGAGCTAACAGCTGTGGACACTGAATGACTTTGAGTAAACGTGATTCTGCATGACATTGTTTACAAGCTGTTTTATTGTCTTTCCGCGGTTGAAACACAGATGGAGCGATTACACGACATATGATACATTTCAGTAAGTTGTAACGCATCCTCAACATACTTTAAAGGTCCCCTTCTTCGTGATCCCACTGTTCAAACTTTAGTTAGTGTGTAATGTTGCTGTTAGAGCATAAATAATACCTGTAAAATTATAAAGCTCAAAGTTCAATGCCAAGCGAGATATTTTATTTAACAGAAGTTCCCTTTCAAAGCCTACAGCGAACGGTTGGCTTGGACTACATCCTGGTACTTCCTTCATAAATGACGTCGATAGAACAATAGAACAGACTAACCTCCGCCCACAAGACTATGCGCAAAAAGGGGGCGTGGTCTTGTTGCTGTCCCACGTGGAGAAGAGGACGTGTCGCGTGAAGAAAAGGAAGTGGTGCGTTTGAGTGCGTTTGTCGCCATGTCGTCGAGACGCTGTTATTTTCATCCCGGAGTCAAATCACCTTTGTTTGGCTTTCCCAGGGACGCTGTAGAGATCATTGAGCGCATACATCACCCCGTTAAGGGGCGTGACCTTTCCACGTGCGCTAAGCTGCTGTCGAATCACAACACAGGAACCGTGACACGTTCGCTAAGGTGCAGTCAAATCCCAACACAGGAACCGCTGGCACAATCAGAACTTGTTACGTATTTCTGAAGGAGGGACTTCATAGAACAAGGAACTCATCAACCCGTTTTTAGGACAGTGAAAACAGCGGTATACATTAAAAATACATTAAAAAGTAAATTGTGTTAAAAATACTGTTTTTTTTTACACACGAAACATGAACACATGTTATATTGCACACTGTAAACACAATCAAAGCTTAAAAAACACGAAGAACGGGACCTTTAAGATGTATTAATTTATGTTTATTCTTTAGGAAGAGATGATCGCATTGACTCGCGCGCCGCGCGCTGCCGTTTAAGTTGAACTGATGCGCGTCTATCAGTCACATCACATTAAAGAGGGTTAAAACGGCATTTATCGTTTGAATTTCATGATAAAATGAACTGAATACTTAATATGTTCGTGTGGGAACTCGGATTGAAGTGTGTTCCGCGCTTACAACAAGCCGACTGTTAACTGTTAAAGATTACATTCATAACCGTTCGGTACACACGTGCACCGTACCGAAAGCCCTGTACCGAAACGGTTCAGTACGAAAACGTGTACCGTTACACCCCTAATTAACACTATGCTGAAAGCTCCTGTATGTGAACCTTTTGCAGATAAATACAAGTGCATTTTCATTTACTATTGACACAAATCAATAAGTAAATCATACTCAACTATTATAGTAAAAACATTTCCTAATTAGGCCTACTCTGTATACATTTTATGATGAATAGTATCATTAGTTATACATATTGTTTAAAATGCTTCTTGTGTTCATATATTTCATTATAAAATGGCTTAAGTACACTACCCTTCCTGAAATACAATTAACATTGTCATCATTCATTGATTTCATGTTAAAATAATATACAAATTCACTATCCTCTTTGAAATACAATAATCAGTAAAAAAGAATCATCAGATTAATCTGGGAAAATAATCGTTAGATTAGTCGACAGAAAAAATAATCGTTAGTTGCAGCTCTAATTTGTATGCTTTAGTACAGCCAATACATACAGCACCATACTTACATACAGCACCTTTAATTAGAACCATTTAATTTGACCATTTTTTTGTATCACTTTAAATCATTTTTACAGTTTACTTTCTACTTTAAATATTAGATCAACGCTGATAATAAAGCAAAACACTGATATGGTGTCAGATTTATTGAAGATCCCTACTGTAAAAGCAATTGAACTTTAAGGTATCAATTTTCACATTTGTCACTCTTCGCTCACATAATCTGTACAGGGCCACAACAAGGCTTGGTTTATCCAATCACAAGCCTAATTAATTGAATTTAGTTAAATGGGTGATTAGAGGGAATAAAACTACATCCCTTCTGCTCTCCTCCAGGACTGAAGCTTAGCTTCATACCGCCGCTGAGTCATACACAGAGCCTGATGCCACATCATTACACAACCTTTCCTCAATTCACTGAGAGGAGACTATTTTTTCCTCCGTTGTGCACTGATCTGAAGCTCTACATCAAAATAATCTGTTCAGTGAAGAAAAGAAGCCCATAATGCTTTGAATGGCTCATCGTTTTTCAAAGAGTAGGCATTGGTGGCATCAGCCAAAAATGAACGGCATATCGGTTGCAGAGCGAGTCTTGGAGAACGATTATGAAGATAAATGTGTTTCCTCTTTGGAGAAACATGCACTGCTGAATCAGGAACGTGTATTAAGGAAGTAAATAGGGCCAATTTTCATGTTGACTTTAAAATATATGTTTATCCACCGGCGCGAATAAAGTAGAGAATGTTCCCAAAGGCCGGAAAGATTTATGCTTCTTCTCCACTCGAAGGCTTCTATATTTTGACAAACCTAGCAGCGTAACACTGCTGAGAGAGCGAGGGGTTTTAAAAGAGATGCCATTCTGCTCCTTGACTTCAACATTTCCTGTGCTGGAGACACAGAATGAGCCCACCTTACCAAAAAAACCCTCTTCCATCACAGGAAATTAAGTGGTTGGTTTAATCAGGCTATATAGGGTTAGCGAGTGAGTCACAGGGACAGGGGCGGGGATATCTTGAGTCCAGTCAGGAAACCAGAGTGAACAGCCATTTCCTGTTTTGCCAAGTCCCCTTTAGATTTGGTCAGGACTGCAAAACATCAGAACTATTGACTATCTATCAGACAGCTTCACGTCACCCATTCCAAAGAAAGAGGTGTTATTTATTTACCATTATAGTGTTTATTAATTGGCTTATTTTTTATATTAATTCAATTCACATTTATTTGTATAGCGCTTTTCACAATACATATCGTTTCAAAACAACTTCACAGAAAACGCATGCGTCTACATTACAATTTAAAGTGATTTGTCCACATTATGCATTTCAGAAATGCACATATAAAAAGCACACAGATTAGCTAACAATGTTTATTAATCAATATAATAATTAAATTAAGTGAAATAAGTGAAATAAGAATACATGTTGTTAATGATTAGTGTACATAGAAATGAGCATATGGGTATATATTAGCTTTATTTTTCATATTTCCAGTTAAAATTTTAGTCTTTCTTTTGGGCTTTTGTCATTTTGTGAAATTTTCATCTAATATTTATATATAATTGTATTATTTCAATTACTGAAAATGATTTTTCAGTATAGTTTTAGTCCACAACTAACACCACTTTGTAATCAATTTGTAATTTTGTTATGCATTTTTTGACATTTTTATTATATTTTTTTAAATTTCTATGAAGCTTTATTTTTATTTCAGTTTTTGTTTTAATAATGACATTAACTTGAACTTATTTTAGTTTATTTCGGTTAACCCTAATTTTTAAATTAAAATTTTTTTCCCCCCATCTAATATTTATAGTTTTATTTTAGCTTTATTTCAATTCCTAATTTTCAATTTTAATACATGCAATAACAACACTGTTTAAAAAAAAAAGCCTATTATTCTACACGTACTGGTGCGATTGTTTGGATAAATATTTGGATAATGTGTCTATAGAGGATATCCTGATATCAGACTAAAACAACAACAAGAGTGTTCACAGATTCTAAGCTGGCTTCAGGATGAATAAAACTAAAAGGAAAATAAAACTAGCAACACATTCTGGGTTATTTATAGACCTCAGCTTGGGTTTCACAATTTTAGCAATTTTCAAAACCAACCCAAACCCCAAAAGGTCTGGACATATTGCTAAGATGTGTTGTAGAAAAAAAGGCTTTGGGGTGTTTGGAGGCGGCCAGGAATCAATACCAACCTGTTTGCTGTCGACTTCGATGTCTGCAATGTAGTTCTCGAACACCGTAGGCACGTAGACTTCTGGAAACTGATCTTTGCTGAACACTATGAGTAGACAGGTCTTCCCACATGCTCCATCTCCCACGATCACCAGCTTTTTTCTGATAGCAGCCATACCTGGAGACGAAATATGAGATTTACTTCACAGTCAGCTCCATGTCATGAAAACACTTTTAAAATAAGAGTTGAATGTACTATGGAAACGTGCTGCAAGTATAGACTCTAAGACCTAATTTACTAGAGGTTCTGACAAAATGTTCATTACTGCAGTCTATTTAAAATAATTAATCTGAATGAATCATGATTCCATGACTCACTCATAAAATACTTTGTTTCATTACGGGATGTATCCTTGTTTTCTGAACAAATCTCATGAATTAATGATTCAATGAAAATACATTTTTTGTGATCGATTCTGTAGACATCAAGTGTTAATCTGAACTATAAACTTTTATCCCAGTACTTATGTGATAATATTAATATTTGTTACAGAAATAAGTAACGATAGGCCTTGTGGTTGAAAATCTGCTCTTTCTGGCTCAGCGGCCACGCAAACGCAGATTTGAATGCTCAGGTGTGATTTTGTCAAAGGTGTAATAGGCTCAGGCGAATCGCTGTCATTTAGGAATGAGATTGCGTGGGTGTTTGAATCGAGATCATGCAGCTCTAGCTCTAGTCCAAAAAGAGTCTTCAGCCCTATTCGGACGGTAATTGTTTCTCACGTGGAAGTCCGTAAAAATACATTTGCATGCCACCTCAGTGATAAAACTTGTGCATTCGGATGGTGATTTATTCACGATGGAGGAGTTTTGTGATCCTGCGCACCTGGGAATGCACTGCAAACGTGGTCAATAACATGATTATATGCTGTAAATAAAATGTCATAAGCTTGGTATAATAAGAATAAATGCATATTGAATTTAATCATACGAAAATAATATTCTAATTATTATTTAATTATTTAAATCCGTTTAAAAATAGGAAGATATATAGACGCACATTATAGTTCAAATGGTTTTCTGTCTTGTATTTTCTCTCAAAATAAAGGATGTCGTTTTATTCCACATGGAAATGAGCAGAAATAAGTTAACACAGCCTCTTATTTACATGAGGTAAACATAATGCTGCTTGGATATTTTAATTAGGGCTGGGCGATATGGCCCAAAGAAATTATCACTATATAATTTTCCATATCAGCCGATATCGATAATTATCACGATAAATGTCAACTCTTTATTTCTTTAAAGTTTAAAGTCATATTTTTGCTCCCGAGTGAAAGATGTAGAAAACAGACAGTTAATTGTGGTTTTAAATTATCCTTTATTGTCAAAACATGACAAACACTTCCCAAACAGGTGAACAATTGATCAAAACTGGATTTATTTAATAAAATTAATATTAATAGAGTAGAATATTAGAATAGAAATAGAATCTATAAAATAGATATCTATAGTAAAATCTAGAACTGTAATGATAACATTTGGCTCTGCTGTCTGCAAATGCAAAGTTAAAGTGTTTTAAAGATAATGTTTGTCAATAAACAAAAAAATCTTTCTGGTCAGCATGCCAAACCTTTTAAATAAATGACACTGACAATATAAATAAAACAAATAAAAGAAAAAGCTTTTTTTTTTTAACTCTACACTCTTTATATCCTTAATATAATTACATATACTTAATTAAAATAATTGTGTAAGTAGTAAAACAATAAACACGCAAACGGGCAAAAAATGCGTTCCCCCTCTCTTGCCTTACAGTGGATTGGTCCACCGCGCATCGACACACACACACACACACACACACACACACACAACTGCGGTGGCTGGGAGAGAGAACAAAGATTAGTAGTTGATGAACTCCAGTAAGGGCTGTCAAGTCTATTTTATTCACGTTAAACATCGGATGAAATTATTTTATTTCTGTTAATACAGGCGATGCTGAGTTATTAATAAATCACCAAAGACAAAAAATTATGATACTGATGTATTTTTCCATAAGTAGCCTACAATGTTTTAGTGATTATAGTTTGGTAACGTTAGCTTGTTGTAAGTCACCCTAACAACTAACAAGGCGATAAGTCCATGTGTGAACTGTTATTAGGCTAATAGATTTACCGCTGTTGGGCTCAATGATATATGGAAGAACTTTGAAGAAGCAAGATAACTGAATAATTATATTACCGTGTGTTGAACCTATGATCAGCAGTGCACGTCGCTCTGTTTTATGTCCGATTGCAAATAGCCAAAATATCCCCAAACCACTGAAGTTGAGTGACCTTTCTTGTCAATTATATCTGTGTCCTCCATCTGTGTATTGACCCAAATTTCACAATTCGATTGCGATTCACAAGCTTGCAATTAGATTTGATTTGTTTCGATTCAATTCAATATCAATTATTTTGGATATATATCAGGTACAATACATGGCACATTTTCTCAAGGAAAACAAATCTCTTAACTAATGCTGTCAACTATGGGAGTCAGCCCACTAGGCTACATTGGACTACTATAATATTGAAGGTAAAAAATTACTTAAATTACACTCAATTATGTTTTTTTTATATATATATATATATAATAAAGTTATAATATTAACTTTACAATTACATAATCATATTTCTACTCCAAATCGTTTTTTGAAATATAAACATTTAAATGGTGGCTATCATAAAAACATGCCAGATTTATTCATACATGCATTAAATATTGAAGAACATTAAAAATTTTAATGAATAGCCTATGTAACATGCAATATTTAGCAAAATGCTCCTCTTTAGAATTATTTTTTCTAGCTGACTAACGAGTTTATGGACACTGGATATGGTTTTTCTGAGGTAAATGTGATGTTACATGACATTGTTTTACAAGCTGTTTTACTAACGTCTTTCCACGGTTGAAACACTGATTGAGTGATTATACGGGATACGGATTTCGTTAAGTTGTACTGTATCTTTGAACACACTTTCAGATGCTCATTTATGTTTATTTCGCGCTGTAACTGGTATTAAAGCGGATGAGTTCATGTGAGCTGAAGCGATCACCAGAGCAATCTCAAACGGTATTTATGTTTTTGAATTTCCTAATAAAAATGGAAGTAATTTGAAATCTGAGACTTTGTTTCATATCAATAGTAACAAAGCACACAGATTATTGCGATATCGGTTCATAAAAATGAGAATCGATTAAAATTGAGAAATCTATATTTTTTACCCAGCCCTAATAAACTGTGAATTTTGAAGTGATATATTCTTGACAACTCAAAGAGATATGGATTCGAACTAGGGCTGTCAATGAATATTCTAAATTTGAATATATATTCAAATAGTTTTAAAAAAACGAATTTCGAAGGTGAAAATTAATATTCGAATAAAAATAAAAAAAAGTGAAAAAAAACGGCCGCGGTAGTAGAGGCGTGGCTGTCTGCTTTGCGAGTGGGCGCGCTAGCGCACCTGAAGCCTTGTTTATACTTTCGCCTGGCTCCGCAGCGCGAGCCCCCGCTGACTGCGCGTGCTCATCCCCAAACGGACGAGGCGTTTATACTTGACGCGCTGGCCGTTGTGCTATTCTTTGAAACTACAGAGGGCGACTCTGAGTAATTGTTCTAGAAACCATCAGGAAAAAGTGACGATACACAGGTGACGATATTTATTTTAGTACACTTCACCGAAAACCACACTACAAAAGAATCATGTAAAACAGATCAAAATAAACCTTGATATTACTTGTGACATGAGAACAAAATGTATGTAGAAATGTAACGTTAACTTATACAACTCAGTTTATGATCTCTTAAATGTTTCCTAATTTCACTAAACACTTTCGTGAGTTTTCACTTAGCTTCGTGAACTTTTCTTTATTAAACGGGCTTGTTTATGCTTTTGTAGGCTCATTTTGTAAATATAAGCACTAATTTGTATGTGCAAACTGGACCACCCTTGCTTTGCATCGCCCGCCACAAGCTCTTTGTCTGCAACACGACAAGAGGCCGTAACGGAGAAATTAATTTTGTTCATTTGTAAGGACATGAGACCGATCAGTGTCGTGGATGGGGCAGGCTTCAGGGAGTTCTGTCGAGCAGTGGAACCGAGGTACCATAACCCTAACATTACTAAAGTGTAGGCTACTGTACTGACTGAAGAGATGTTGCATGAATAAAGGATAAATGCACTGCTTCCACTGGTTTGATTATTTACCGTTTCACGTCAAGGAAAAGTTCCATGTTTACCACAGCACAGCTCGCTCGGAGCGTTCAATATGCTGTAAAACGTCAATTAATATTTGTTTCAATCACTGAATGAAGCCTGCTATATTTGGGACAAGAGTCGCGACCTTAAATCTCTTGCACAAAACTCTTGATCAGCACTCAAAATGTGTTTGTTTATTTAAACCATTATGCGCAGAGAGCGTGAGGGCGAGAGAGAGTGAGGTCTGCGGTCATGGCCATTAGTTGATTTACTTGTTTTTGTGAAGGTAATACGTTGTCAAATATGTTTAAACTTAAATAGACTACCTATACAAGTAGTTATGTCTCTTTGTATTAATTTGTCCTGTTATTGATGTAATGCGCGTTGACAAAATGCGCAACCAGATGTTCCAATAGTTTGAATATTCGTGTTTTTTTTTTAGGGAATATTCGAACGTCCTTTTTTAGCAATTTTGACAGCCCTAATTCGAACTGCAATTACCACACAACCTTGGTGTTTGTCAAAAAAAAGGTAGGTAATTCGGCCGGGGATTTTTACACGGGTGGTGGGAGAAAAACACTGACATTCTGGATTCGGACGGCAATAAAACCATTGACTAGCCTGTCAATGATGAAAATACCTTATGACCCCACGAGAAACAATTACTGTCCGAATAGGGCTTTTGAGAGAAAATTATTATTTTGAGTCAGATCTTTTCCAAGAATCAGTTCACAAAACTGGCCAGAATGACTCGTTCATGAATCAGTCATCCCCCTCATGAAACACCAAAAATATCAAGACATTTCTGTCTGTTGGTCACACCAAATCTCTTCAGAAGTCGTATGGACCACTTTTAGGATACTTTT
Source organism: Romanogobio albipinnatus (assembly GCA_023566225.1). Lineage (NCBI taxonomy): Eukaryota > Metazoa > Chordata > Actinopteri > Cypriniformes > Gobionidae > Romanogobio > Romanogobio albipinnatus. The sequence goes on along the minus strand of CM042250.1, from coordinate 8,370,746 downwards.
GTGGTGTCATTTTGAAGCTTGATAGATCTGCTTTCATTCACTTTTATTATTTATAAGAGTGCCCAGGAAATTCTTTAAAATACAACACTAAACTACAAACAACAGCTCTTCGATTATTTCCATGCTTGGTCCTCCAACGTGACACAAAACTACTTGTGTTGCTCTTTTTTGAAGTATGATATCTTTATCATTCAGCCATATGTTGTCCACCATAACAAAACAACTGACCTGAAGGCAAATTCAAGCCGCTGAATCAAGAGCAGAAGGTGAAAACGTGTTCGCAAACATGAACAGCTGTTTAATGTGAGCCTGATACAAAACTCACCCGAGGACACAATCCTCATGGGCTACAAAAGACATCACAACGCACGCAAGGCTTCATAACACAAACAGACCTGTCAATATAATTTCATAGTGACGGCTATGAAAATTGTCAATTAATTTGAACAATCGATACATCTTTTATCGTTCTTACAGTTTGATTTAAACTTTGTATATTGTTGTATTTAATTTACTCAGCAAACCCAATTTTTTTCCCACATCTGCCAGTGTTATTTCTGGACTATGGCTACACAATTCAAATCAATTCACATCATAAACTGCAAGATGTCAGCTGGGCGATAGAGGAAAGCATTTACTCAATCAACTTAGCGAGATCTCTGAGGAGAATGTATTATCACATTAATCTGTCACGCATTTGATCACCAACATCAATTTCTGCACTAACTCACTTGTATACAGTGTGACAATTTCCGAGCAAGGTTGCGCTTGGGTGTTTATGTGGGCGATGAGGGAGATTTGTCCCGCATCCATGATGAATATGTGCCAGTAGGGAAGCACAGCTGTGCATGTCGCTGTTCCAAGCCGCCCAATGCTCATCTATTCTTCCTTAGTAATCTTACAACACACACTCTTCTACACTGTCTGGGCTCGTTTTAACACGAACACTTATCAACAGGCCTCCATCAGATTGTGCATCCTTGGAGCAGAAAGAAATATTTTTAGTACAGCCTGGGTTTCGGCTCAACCAGAAGCTTGACGCACGAGAACAAACCTCTTGCTGAAGCTCAAACGTGCTGCGTAACACGAGAATGAACCTCATTGGTTCTTGCTGAAGCTCAAACGTGCTGCGTAACACGAGAATGAACCTCATTGGTTCTTGCTGAAGCTCAAACGTGCTGCGTAACACGAGAATTGACCTCATTGGTTCTTACGGAAGCTCAAACGTGCTGCGTAACACGAGAATTGACCTCATTGGTTCTTACGGAAGCTCAAACGTGATCCTTAACACGAGAATGAACCTCATTGGTTCTTCCTGGAGCTCAAACGTACTGTGTAACAAGAGAATGAACCTCATTGGTTCTTGCTGAAGCTCAAACGTGATGCGTAACACGAGAATGAACCTCATTGGTTCTTGCTGAAGCTCAAACGTGATGCGTAACACGAGAATGAACCTCATTGGTTCTTGCTGAAGCTCAAACGTGCTGCGTAACACGAGAATGAACCTCATTGGTTCTTGCTGAAGCTCAAACGTGCTGCGTAACACGAGAATGAACCTCATTGGTTCTTGCTGAAGCTCAAACGTGCTGCGTAACACAAGAATGAACCTCATTGGTTCTTGCTGAAGCTCAAACGTGCTGCGTAACACGAGAATGAACCTCATTGGTTCTTGCTGAAGCTCAAACGTGCTGCGTAACACGAGAATGAACCTCATTGGTTCTTGCTGAAGCTCAAACGTGCTGCGTAACACGAGAATGAACCTCATTGGTTCTTGCTGAAGCTCAAACGTGATCCTTAACACGAGAATGAACCTCATTGGTTCTTCCTGGAGCTCAAACGTACTGTGTAACAAGAGAATGAACCTCATTGGTTCTTGCTGAAGCTCAAACGTGCTGCGTAACACAAGAATGAACCTCATTGGTTCTTGCTGAAGCTCAAACGTGCTGCGTAACACGAGAATGAACCTCATTGGTTCTTGCTGAAGCTCAAACGTGCTGCGTAACACGAGAATGAACCTCATTGGTTCTTGCTGAAGCTCAAACGTGCTGCATAACACACGAGAATGAACCTCATTGGTTCTTGCTGAAGCTCAAACGTGATGCGTAACACGAGAATGAACCTCATTGGTTCTTGCTGAAGCTCAAACGTGCTGCGTAACACGAGAATGAACCTCATTGGTTCTTGCTGAAGCTCAAACGTGCTGCGTAACACGAGAATGAACCTCATTGGTTCTTGCTGAAGCTCAAACGTGATCCTTAACACGAGAATGAACCTCATTGGTTCTTCCTGGAGCTCAAACGTACTGTGTAACAAGAGAATGAACCTCATTGGTTCTTGCTGAAGCTCAAACGTGCTGCGTAACACAAGAATGAACCTCATTGGTTCTTGCTGAAGCTCAAACGTGCTGCGTAACACGAGAATGAACCTCATTGGTTCTTGCTGAAGCTCAAACGTGCTGCGTAACACGAGAATGAACCTCATTGGTTCTTGCTGAAGCTCAAACGTGCTGCATAACACACGAGAATGAACCTCATTGGTTCTTACGGAAGCTCAAACGTGATCCTTAACACGAGAATGAACCTCATTGGTTCTTCCTGGAGCTCAAACGTACTGTGTAACAAGAGAATGAACCTCATTGGTTCTTGCTGAAGCTCAAACGTGATGCGTAACACGAGAATGAACCTCATTGGTTCTTGCTGAAGCTCAAACGTGCTGCGTAACATGAGAATGAACCTCATTGGTTCTTGCTGAAGCTCAAACGTGCTGCATAACACACGAGAATGAACCTCATTGGTTCTTGCTGAAGCTCAAACGTGATGCGTAACACGAGAATTGACCTCATTGGTTCTTGCTGAAGCTCAAACGTGATGCGTAACACGAGAATGAACCTCATTGGTTCTTGCTGAAGCTCAAACGTGCTGCGTAACATGAGAATGAACCTCATTGGTTCTTGCTGAAGCTCAAACGTGATGCGTAACACGAGAATGAACCTCATTGGTTCTTGCTGAAGCTCAAACGTGCTGCATAACACACGAGAATGAACCTCATTGGTTCTTGCTGAAGCTCAAACGTGATGCGTAACACGAGAATGAACCTCATTGGTTCTTGCTGAAGCTCAAACGTGATGCGTAACACGAGAATGAACCTCATTGGTTCTTGCTGAAGCTCAAACGTGATGCGTAACACGAGAATGAACCTCATTGGTTCTTGCTGAAGCTCAAACGTGATGCGTAACACGAGAATGAACCTCATTGGTTCTTGCTGAAGCTCAAACGTGCTGCGTAACACGAGAATGAACCTCATTGGTTCTTGCTGAAGCTCAAACGTGCTGCGTAACACGAGAATGAACCTCATTGGTTCTTCCTGGAGCTCAAACGTGATGCGTAACACGAGAATGAACATCATTGGTTCTTGCTGAAGCTCAAACGTGATGCGTAACACGAGAATGAACCTCATTGGTTCTTGCTGAAGCTCAAACGTGATGCGTAACACGAGAATGAACCTCATTGGTTCTTGCTGAAGCTCAAACGTGATGCGTAACACGAGAATGAACCTCATTGGTTCTTGCTGAAGCTCAAACGTGCTGCATAACACACGAGAATGAACCTCATTGGTTCTTGCTGAAGCTCAAACGTGATGCGTAACACGAGAATGAACCTCATTGGTTCTTGCTGAAGCTCAAACGTGATGCGTAACACGAGAATGAACATCATTGGTTCTTGCTGAAGCTCAAACGTGATGCGTAACACGAGAATGAACCTCATTGGTTCTTGCTGAAGCTCAAACGTGATGCGTAACACGAGAATGAACCTCACTGGTTCTTACGGAAGCTCAAACGTGATGCGTAACACGAGAATGAACCTCATTGGTTCTTGAGGAAGCTCAAGAGAAGGAGAGATACTTCTTACAGTTAATATTAAAAAAAGGTAATATTAAAAAAAATCAGTTAGGTGTTTAATTGTGTTAATCACGTTTAATTATTGTGAGAAGATAGCCAAACACCAAGTAATAACTTTGTTTTATCCACTTTAACCACACTCTCTATCTGACAAGGTTTTGTTATTTTAAATGTTACGCAACCCTGCCTAAAAAACGTCCTGCTTTATCTGAGAAATCTCTTTTCAAAATAATTTCTGAGCTTTTAAAAAGAGAAACTAAGCTTGGAGGAAATTCACTGATGCTCAGGGACACTTTTATTTAAAGTAAGCAACTGATCAGGGACAATTCCTTATAAGCAGAGTCTGAAATGCATGGAATTCCCTGCTGTTTTCCATCTTCCTGTAGATAGGCCTTTAACAGGAGTCATGATTCATGTGTTTGAAAACACGTTAAACCCTCAAATGAGTCATGTGAAAAATGTCAGCACAATTATTGACAAAAGATAAGTACACAAATAAAGGAAAGCAGGTAATTCAGGTTACAGAAGCAAACCGACTATTGTTGAAGACTAAGTTCTCTGCACTGTGTAAGAAAGAAACTCAAATCCATGTGAACGGCACCGGATTAACATTGTTTCCTGTCACACATTTGGACAGGACACATCTCAAAGTTCTTCTAAACAAACATTGTCTTTAGTAACACAACTAGAACAAGTGTCTAGTTAAGGGTGGGGTGAACTGTCCAACTAATCCCAAACAAACTACATAAAAAGTCAAAAAGTTTTAGTTCACCCAAAAATGAAAAAGTTCCCTCATGTTGTTCCAGACTTTCGTTTACCTTTGAAACACAAATGAAGATATTTGTAATGAAATTTCTGTTCCTCCATTGTAGGGTTGGGAATCGAAAATCGATTCCAATTCTAAAATTGGATACTTACGGTCAGTGTGTGCATTTTAATGTCATTTCAAAGCATTTTCAAGCACAAGACGCGGAAAGTAACTCCATTTGGACTCAACTTGTGTGCTGTGCCAAAGGAAAGAAATCGCTCAGATTTCATTAAAATATCTTACTGGTTAGGGTGAGCAAATGATGACAGAATTTTCATTTTTGGGTGAACTATCCCTTTAATAGATAGTTTACCAATCTATATTCCCCATTGCCTAAAGCAGGGGTCCTCAAATAAGGTCCTGGAGGGAGGGTTTAGAGCCAACCCTAATCAAACACACCTGAACAAGCTAGTCATGGTCTTCAGTTACTAGAAAATTGCCGGTAAGTGAGTTTGATCATGGTTTGAGCTAAACTGTGCAGAACAGTGGCTCTCCATTAGTCTGACTCCGCCCTCCTACGTACTTCCACTCAATTTTCATTTTCCTTCAGTACTCCGTCTGGGACTGCTGTATATGCTTAGGTTTTCGCCCGAACAATTTTTTACCGGTCCAATCAGCGAACAGAGGGAGTGGCTGAGAGCGATGACGTTGATGTCGTGCGCTAGTTTGAGTTGTAGTTCAGTAATGGCGGCGGTGAAAGATGCGAGTGTGTGGCACTGGCACCGCTGACGAATGTCCAGAAGTTAAAGCCGGAGTGTGGCGAGGTGGACGAGTGAGCGAGATCGGTGTGCGTAATTGAGAATGAGACACACCGGTCTCAAGTCCTCTCATGAGGGAGCAAGGAGGCATATAAGGACGAGCGACACTGGTGAAGGACGAGAGAGGACCAGGGCCTGTACCATGATGGTAGTTTAACAAACTCAGGGTTACAGGATTAGTTTCGAGTTAACAAAACCAAACCAATCTATTCAGGCTTTGTTTGATCATATAAGGACGAGCGACACTGGTGAAGGACGAGAGAGGACCAGGGGCCTGTACCATGATGGTAGTTTAACAAACTCAGGGTTACAGGATTAGTTTCGAGTTAACAAAACCAAACCAATCTATTCAGGCTTTGTTGGGCATATTAGGACGAGCGACACTGGTGAAGGACGAGAGAGGACCAGGGGCCAGTACCATGATGGTAGTTTAACAAACTCAGGGTTACAGGATTAGTTTCGAGTTGACAAAACCAAACCAATCTATTCAGGCTTTGTTTGATCATATAAGGACGAGCGACACTGGTGAAGGACGAGAGAGGACCAGGGGCCTGTACCATGATGGTAGTTTTACAAACTCAGGGTTACAGGATTAGTTTCGAGTTGACAAAACCAAACCAATCTATTCAGGCTTTGTTGGGCATATAAGTACGAGCGACACTGGTAAAGGACAAGAGAGGACCAGGGGCCTGTACCATGATGGTAGTTTAACAAACTCAGGGTTACAGGATTAGTTTCGAGTTGACAAAACCAAACCAATCTATTCAGGCTTTGTTTGATCATATAAGGACGAGCGACACTGGTGAAGGACGAGAGAGGACCAGGGGCCTGTACCATGATGGTAGTTTAACAAACTCAGGGTTACAGGATTAGTTTCGAGTTGACAAAACCAAACCAATCTATTCAGGCATTGTTGGTCCATTGATGCTGATCATCAGCTTTCTCTGTCAACTCAGGCTGGATCCTGAGTTTAGGAGTACATCAGTAGTGAACAGCCAATCACACGCTGTGGATCAGTGAAACTGAGATTCACTTCTCTCTTCTGCAGAATATTACATGATTGAAAAATATTACAAATTCACACAGAAAGAAGAAAGAGCTGTCTATAAAAGAGGACAACTTAAAGAAAAATCTTACTACATCAATGCAAGTAAAAGTTATAAAGTTAGTTTAGTTGATATATAGAGAGAATTGAACATTTAAGCTCACATTTAGTCATTTTTATATCTTTATTTATTGATTTTAAAGCTTATTTGTATGACCTTTATATAGGCTATTTATATTATTTTAATTAAGTGCCTATTAATGATTGATTAACTAAAATGATACATGTGTAATTGATTAAGGGTATAAAAATTACATAAATGATATCTAAATCATTGAAAATTAATATTATTATAAATAAGCATTGTTAAAAGCCAGATGTTTTAGTCTTTAAAACCATTTGCTATGTAGTAACCTTTCATTTGGAGTAGAAACAGGGGGAGTGACTTTATTGCATCAGAGGTGTGTCACTTTGCTCACAGCTGATTGGTCCAATTTCAGTTTGAAATCTCTTATCGAGAACATAACCTGTCCTGGAGCAGGTTAGCCATGGAGCATAAGTTACTATGGAGATGAACACTGCTAAAAGCCAAACCACTGTAATGGTACCTAAAACCCAGGATTGGCACAAACTAAGCTTAAACATATCTGGTTAGCCAGCTAAACCGGCTTCATGGTACAGGCCCCAGGCCTGGATTTTAAGTTGTGTTTTGTTTACGTTTTGTTATGTATGTGAGCGGCAGTCGTCCGTGAGGGGCTGTCGCTTTTACTTTAATTTTGTGTTTATTATTTGATTAAAAGTTGTTAAACGTTCACCGGTTCCCAACTCCTTCTTCCCTGAACAAACAAACTCGGTTACGCGGGGCAAGAACAATCACTGCTGAGCTTTGTTGGTGGCCATGATGTTGTGGATTTTTCAGCTCGCTCCGTTAGTGGTGAAGGAGTTGCTGAAGCCGTCCGTCTCCCACCACCCGCGAAAAACCCCCAGGCTGAATTACCGACTGCTTTTGACAAACACCAACGTCGTGTGGTAATGTAATTGCTCTCCGAATCCACATCTCTGAGTTTTCAAGAATATATCACTTCAAAATTCACTGTTTATATCCTTCTTAGACCCCTGCAGAGCACCGTGCGGTTGCGTGAGCTGTAATGTGGATGCATTTCTAGACTTGTATTTCTTTAAATGCTGACAAGAGCAAAATATTTAATCACCGCTCAAAAAAGAAAAGAAAAGCACGTAACCATTTATTCTTATCATACCAAGCATATGACATTTTATTTACAGCATATACAATCATGTTATGATTGCACGAGATATGCACCACGAGAGCAGCGCGTTCTGATCACAAAACTCTCCTCTCCGCCGTGAATAAATAGCAATCCGAATGCACAAGGTTTTATCAATGACACTGTGAGAATCAAAGGCGAACGGCACGTGACATACGTCACGACCAAACGTTAGCGATTGGTTAGGCAGATCCAGAGTGACTCTTGGCAGATCCAAGTTTTAAACTTCAACAGAGTTCCCGCCTTCAAGGAAGTAAAGACTCGACAAAAAGACAAACGCGACCAGGTACGCTCGTCATGACGTCGCATACGCATCTTGAATTGCGAGAATGCACTTTCAACACTTTTCCACGGAAGGCGATCGGCTGGAACTTTACTTGATAAAGTTTTAAATATGGATATTTTTATTACACAAATCGATTCGCTTCAGAAGGCCTTTATTAACACCCCAGAGCCGTGTTGAGCAGTTATTTGATGGACAGGTGCATTTTTTTTATGGACTTCAAAAACAGAGCAACAATTTACTGCCATTATAAAGCTTAGATTAGCCTGAACTTTTTTAATACAACTCAGATTTTATCCGTCTGAAAGAAGAATGTCATATACACCTAGGATGACTTGAGGATGAGTAAATCATGGGCTAATTTTCATTTTTGGGTGAACTATCCCTTAAGGAGATTCCCCACCCTCATGTTGTTCCAAACCCGTAAGACGTTCGTTCATCTTCGGAATGCAAATGAAGATCTTTGTGATGAAATCTGAGAGCTCTCTGACCCCTCCATACACAGCAACGCAATTAACACTTTCAAGGTCCAGAAAGGTAGTAAAAACATCATTCAAATAGTCCATGTGACTCCAGTGGTTCAACCTTAATTTTATGAAGTGATGAGAATCATTTTCTCACAATAGTCACATGGACTATTTTAATGATGTTTTTGCTACCTTTCTGGACCTGGCAAGTGGTAATTGCGTTGCTGTCTATGGAGGGGTCAGAGAGCTCAGATTTCATCAAAAATTTGTTAATGTGTGTTCCGAAGATGAATGAAGGTCTGGAATGACATGAGGGTGAGGAATTAATGACAATTTTCATTTTTGGGTGAACTATCCCTTTAAATACTTGACAGTTGGCTGACAGCTTTATTAGAAACATTAAATAGTACAGTAAGGATGACAATTTGACTCTTGCTAGTGTAACATAAAAGTGAAATCAACAAAATCATCTCCTGAAGAAAACACCTTCCATAACTCACACTTAAAATCACCATAAAAACAAATCTAAAAACTCTTTTTATGGAATAAAAATAGTATGAAGCCTCCAAAAATAAAAATCATGTTTGTTTGTGATTGTGACATGAGGAACAGATACTACTGACTCATGTCATAGCCTATATGACGCTGCAAGTGATACAATAACCTCATGAACACCTCATCAACGCAGAAGATAATAAACTCAAGAGATCTGGTTTAAGTAAACAATGATAACGTCTTTGTCCTGGTTTGACTTCCTCTTGTCCATAAGAGTGTGTAGGAGAATCTCTCTCTCTGTATTCACTCACTGCCAAGTTTTCATATGTAAACCTTCTATATTTTGATTCATTTTGGGACTGCTTAAGTCTCAGAACAGTACACTACTCTGTAATTTGGACTAGCTAGTGTCTTATCTTAAAAAGTTGACAACGTGTCCTGTCCTGTGACTCAAAGACACCACATGGTCACTCTCCCAAAAAAAAAAAAAAGCCACAAAATGATGCATGGGGTTGTAGACCTGAAAATGCATTTCTGCTGCAGGAAAATCTTTGAAAAGTGTGGCAAAGTTCACCAGATGGCAGGTTGACAAAGGCAGCCGAGGCTTAATGCAACAGGAAGCACACTGAGGATTCTGGGAGCAGTTTGTAATGCTGAGCTGGTCTGAAACCAGTCAATTTTCATTTTCAGCAAACCTAATCCATATTAGCTAATTTATCTCCATCTGGAGTCAGACTCCAAGAGACGTTAATGCACCAAACTATTACATGAGAAGGGTTATTCTTGTGTTAAGATTTTTTTATGTTTTTGCATAAAACAGCAACAAGATTTACCATCCAACCAGTGATTTTTTTCCCAATTGCATATAGTTGATGCATTATAAGCCATTCAGTTTTCAATCAGTAGTTTTAGCAGCACGATAAATGTCTTGACACAAACTTCCTCTCCCTTCAAATTCAAAATGCATTCAATAATCAGAAAAACAATGAACAAACAGAAGGTGGAAAACAACAGTTAATAAGCTTTGGATTTAGGCGGCGCTCAGTCCTTGTCATTTCCCGACAAGCCTGCTTAATAGCCTTTTAATTCTACTTGTGGCAGACATTATGTCTTACATATCCGTCAACTGGCCTCCACATGTCTAAAAGTATTATAAACAACATTTTTCTAAAGAAGCTGTTGTTTTTAGGTTTTTAGAGAGTCATTTTTCAGTTTATTTCTAAGTTAAGGTCTGGGGTTAAAAAGATTTGACGCTGACAGGACTTTGAGGTTTTTGTCCAACAACATAAAGTCAAAACCTAAACATCAATTTCAAAGCTGTTGCAATTTCAATTTTTAACAAGTTGCTAACAAGTTAAATAAGGACAACAACTTAAAAGGATGTGGGTTTACATGCTCGACTAGGACAACCATTGTACATTAGCAAATTATGTAAAAAAACAAAAAAAACAAAACAGTAACAATATGTGATTTATGTATAACGAAACCTAAAAGTCAACTTAAAAAAAAAAATGCTATTGTAAAAATCCATGAGAAATTCCCAAGTAACCCATAGCAAATTAGGCCCAAAACATTTTGGACGTGTGAACATGGAAGCAAGCTCGATTTGTGTAATTAAAAATAAAACATAAACAGTAGAAATGGTGACCAGTTACAGTCACAGAATCTTAAAACACACACTTTTTATGTTTTAGAATCAACTTTAAACCTAAACACCCTAATTTTGAAACATAAGTTTAGTTAACAATAGTAGTTATTTTGTTTACCCTTATAAATATCATGGTAACACTTAAGTTTACATTAACTAAGTATTAACAATACTTCTACAGCAATTATTAATCTTAGCTAATGTTAATTTCAGCATTTACTAATTTACATGAACTATTAATGAACAGTTGGGCTTTTATTAACTAACGTTAACAGCGATAAATAAATACTGTAACAAATATCTATGATTTTTCCAGTTTATGACTGGATTTGCCGGATTTTATAGAGATCCCAATCAGAATAAGAGTCATTTCTAGTAAAAAAAAAAAAAAACACTGACATAAAAGGAAAAAAATATTGACTATAGAAATTCTCATATCCTTTTCCAACTTCACTCATTTCCATAAGAAATTTCTCAGGCCTGGAAGGGGGAAAAAAACACTTGACATTCCCTGACATTTCTAGGAATTCCACTTTCCAGAACCATGGGAACACTGTCTATCTATACTGAATTTTTCCTGATACCATACAAAATACTGGAAATCTGGGTATGAGCTATGAAATGTCTCAAGGCTGAACTCAAGGCTAGGAGTGTAAAATGGCCTACAACACCTCAAGGATTAAAGATCAGGCCTGTCTTAAGTCTTATCCAAGCATTTGGTTTCCACAGAACACACAGCCTTTGGCCTAAGGCAAATGTGAAGACGACACATAGATAAACACACATGACATCTTGACAGTCTCTTCGGTGGAACAACAGGTTAGTTAGTCGCTCGGCTGGGTTTAGGAGAAAAGTTTTGAACTCAACTGAAGCGCTGTGTCGACTGCAACGCCCTTGTACGACTGGAGGAAACTGATTTCCGCACGACTCGAAACGCCAGAAATTAACTAGTTCGCAATATATCGAATAATATCGAGTTATGAGTCGCAGATGTGTTTTGAGTCATTTTCAATACACTCCGTAGAACTCTAAAATGTGGATTATTACTGTTAGTACTGGTCTTACTATCTAATCTGTTTAAACTATAAATCTGACATAATTCCCACGTAAACGTAAAGTATCTTGTATGAGAACTAGCTCGCAGTTGACGAGCCACCACCTACTTTTCCCACACCACCTCAGCAAACTTGTTTTCTACCAAAATTCCTAAAGTCCGACAGGTCAAATAATATGTAATGTATACAAATGAAAACATAAATACCTTAAATCCTCGCGGGGATCAAATTCCCTGTCGATCGCGGGTCCAAGTTTTAGGCGCAGTGTGTAGATATTTCGCTATTTTTGCTAAGAGACGAAGCTCGACCCGCCCGCATGAATGGGAATCACTTCTGTCGACTGTTGACTGGCGAAGGAGGCACCGAGGCAGGCGGTTCGGCGCTGGGGAGGATCACTGCGGTCCCTCCCTCCGCCACCGATAATAATGACATCATTCTGATCGCTGCTGCTGCCCTTTTACCGTCTATGGCTGCTGCTGCCCGGGAGGCTGTGTGTCGTTCACTTCACCACAGACCACTAAATAAAGCTGCTGTGTAGCCTGGTTCCTATGCTATGATCAGCATATTTTGTTAGATAAACAAGTGAGCACAATAAAATCACACTGACATGCATTGGGACAAGAACCGTATAATTAGGATTTAATCGAAATGTTGAACTGTGTTATTTTTTTCATGAAAGCAAAGGGAAGTTGTCACATGAGTTTTAAATGTGAAAAATTATTATATCAATTTTGTCATGGCCAAATTGCTGTGTCATATTCGTTTCACTGTTTAAACTGTACTGAAAAGTAATTGTATGTATGTATGTATGTATGTATATATATATATATATATATATATATATATATATATATATATATATATATATATATATATATATATATATATATATATATATATATATATTAGGGCTGTCAAAAGATTAATCACGATTAATCACATCCAAAATAAAAGTTTGTGTTTACATAATATATTTGTGTGTACTCTGTATAGTTATTATGTTTATATAAATATTCATGTATATATTTAAGAAATATTTGCATGTATATACTGTGTACATTTATATAATTTATATTATATATAAATATAAATATTTTATATATAAATATAATACATTTTTCTTAAATATATACATGCTTGTGTGTGTTTTTATATATAAATAATAATTATACACAGTTCACACACATATATTATGTAAACACAAACTTTTATTTTGGATGTGATTAATCGTGATTAATCTTTTGACAGCCCTAATATATATATATAAAACACATTCAATTATCAAAATTAGGGGTTCAAGCACGAAGTATGAGAAGGAGTGACCCCGATTGGCCAATAGGTTTGTCGTCGTTATATCTTCTTTGGAATCCTTGGGTCAAGATGTACAAATTAATTTCCAACTCCAATACATGAAAAAAAATTTTTTTTTAATTCTGTCCAAAACCTACTTTTGCAAACTAGGTTTTTTGCCAAAACAGTGCAGAAATGTTTTCTGGGGTTTGAATATCAACAATTATCGAAAAAAAAAGTTGACATTTCGTGCCAAAGGGGCAAAAAGGGGAGCCAAAAAGTCAGAAGTGGGCAGGGCCACTTTTACTAAATTGTCTATCTCTTGAACGGAATAAGATATTTTCTCCAAACCTGGTACATATGTGTATGGGCTCAATTGGTGGTTGTGTGAAAAAAATGCCGCAAATGGGCCCTTGGTGGCTCTATAACAGAGGGGGAAAAAAGGAAAATGGCTATAACTGTTGGCTATAAAAATTGACATGCAGTGTCTTTGTCTAAGGTGCCATGACTGTCAATAGCCCCGTTTCCACCCAAATTACCAGGAACAATTTGTCCCAAGAACTTTTTTCCCCCGGTCCTGTTGCTGTCTGCGTTCCATCACTGTCTAAAGTACCATGAAGATTAGTCCGGTTGATTTAGTGTGCGTCCTCCGCATATAAGCTTAATATGGCCTGAACCTTGTCATCTGTCCATTGGTCGTATTTTTAAACTCCATTTTTAATGCGAATAGCAAACAACTCTTACTGCACGCCATGACAGACTTTTAAAAATTGTGGTTAAAATAAAATGCTCAACCAATCAATCAAAATGCTGCATGAACTCAACCAATCAGTATGTTCAGTGCCCAAGTCCCACCCCCAAAAGTTCCTGAACTTTGAAAAAGTTCTTCCTCGCGAGCAGGGACTTTCTGAGGGGGAATTTTTTCCCCCGGAACTTAATTTAGACCCTGGTCCATGCGGTTGAAACACAGAGTACCACCCCAACGTCACTAGTTCCTGGGAAAAGTTCCTGCGGTGGAAATGCGGTTTATGAGGACATTGGCGTATCTCAAAAAAAATGGCTGCCATCAGCTAGGCCGCAAATCTTCCATGCAAATCCAGTCATGCAAACTTTTATGGAGATCAGACCACAGTGCTATAACTGTTAAAAATCTTTAAAAACCATACATTTTCCTAGTAAATTGCCTGTAAATAATCTTTTCCATCTATAATCTAAGTGGTTACATGCTTGCTAAATTTACATTTACATTTATGCATTTTGCAGACGCTTTTATCCAAAGCGACTTACATTGCATTCAAGATACACATTTTACATTTTGTCAGTTCTTGCTTTCCCTGGGAATCGAACCCATGACCTTGGCGTTGCTAGCGCCATGCTCTACTGTTTGAGCTACAGGAAAGCGCTAAATAAAACATTATACCTGGTTACGCATCGCCTTAAAGTGCTTGAACCCTGATAATTGCTGCCTTCAAATAAATGCTGTTCTTTTCAATTTTCTAGTCATCAATCCTGAAAAAAGGTTTCCACAAAAATATTAAGCAGCACAACTGCTTTTATCATTGATAATTATAAGAAATCTTGAGCAGCAAATCATCATATTAGAATGATTTCTGAAGGATCATGTGACGCAGAAGACTTGACTAATGATGCTGAAAATTCAGTTTTGCCTCACAGGAATAAATTACATTTTAAAAAAGGCCTGTATGAAAATAGTGAACAGAAATGTTCACATTATAGTTTTAACTGTGTTTTTCGACCACATAAATGCAGCCTATAAGAGACTTCTTTCAAAAACGTTATTTATATGTCTGAATATAAATGTCTGAATATAAATGTCTGAATTAGATGACAGTGGTCACAATCTGGAACAGCATGTATTATAACCCTTATAATATTCTTAATAAGTATCTGTAAATTGCTGCAATTCCTTCTAAACGCAGGGTGCAGTGGTAGCACAAATAACAAGCACATCATAAACTAATAACACCAGTAAAAGTCATTTCTCATGCACAATAGAGCACATTAATGTAGCACAAAAATAATAAGTCATTATAAAAAGGATAGATTTATTTAGAATCAGTCACATCATTTGCAAAGTTAGCTCCTTTGACAATGAATCATCATTTTAAAGGCAGAAATCAATATATATATATATATGTACTATACTGCACAGACACAACACTGACATCAAGTAAAGGAAATAAGGTACATTCAAGGTGTACAAAAAGACCAATGACTGATTTTTCTCAGTTTCAGGTTTGGATCTACATGGTTGTTTGATTTGAGATTTTTTACTGATACAGCCCAGACCAAATTAGGTTTTATCTACAGCAAAATAAGCAGGTCATTCAGCTCTACAGCAGTTCAAGCAATCGGTTCTGTTAGGTGTGGAAAGCCTGGTGTACATCCGTGATGATTTAGGTTACTTGTACATGGCTTTCTGGAGATGTAGGGAAAATAAGCTTGGTTCAGCTAGTTCTACAGAATTGTGGTTAATACTTGTTCCAGAATATAGACATTTGCATCGGGTCCATGTGAAACTATGCCAGTTTGAACCAGAAACAGCTGAAATGAACAAAAAAAAAAAAAGAATTCAAAGGAAATGCCCATCATGTTTTTTTTTTTTTTTTGTCGTTTGATTGCATTTTGCTATAGAGAACCTTAAATTCGGTCAACAGAAACATTCTTTGGATACAGAACGGTTCAGCAGTTTAAATTACAGCTCAAATGGATTCTGCTACATATAAAGTGCTTCGGTTTTTATTTCCCTTGCCATCAGGGCTTGGATGTTTTAGCAGTATTGGCTTATTCCTTTGCCACACTGAGATTCAGATTGAAATGACCCACTGGCGTTAAAAGAATACCCAAATGTTACGAGCCCTCCCGTCCCGTACTGACTTGCAGAGGTTGCATTCGACAAATCAGAAAGGAGATGGAGAGCGAGCGGAATGGCACTTGATGATGTCACCTCACACCTAGACGATATTCATGGTATGACTCGGAGGAGGAGGAGGAGGAGGAGAAGGAGGACAAGGGAAAGTTGCATTTAACGTCTCTTGTATCCGAGCCATCTGACAGATTGAAAATGGATGTCTTGGTTTTCCTAGCCCTTTCTCTGGGATGGAGCCAAGGACGTGTCCTGGTGTGCTTGTCCAGTAAAGGTGGACCAACCCGGTCATGTTTCTAACTCTGCCCCGGCCAATGGAATGACAAACGCCGTGATGTCATCACCCGAGCCAAGTCTTTCATTGGGCAGCCGCCAACCTCTCTCCTTCAGGACTCCACGCGACCGCATCAGGAGGTCTTGTGCTGCTAGGGTGTACCTTTAAAAACATAACATGACATTATCATTTGAACATTAAAGTGAATCCAAAATGACCATAGAGGGCCTTGGTGGTGACAAACTGTATACTGACATCTGCTGGTGTAACTACTACAACACCGGATATACACTACCATTCAAAAGTTTGGGGCCAGTAAGATTTTTAAGAAATTAATACATTTATTTAGTAAAGATGCATTACATTGCTAAAGAGTGACAATAAAGACTTGTCACTCTAAAGATAAATATAATTTTAAATAAATACTGTTCTTTTGCAGATTCTATTCATCAAATAATTGTGAAGAAAACATTATTTTTCCACCAGTTTTCAACATTGATATTAATGATAAGAAATATTTATTGAGCAGCAAATCTTCATATTAGAATGATTTCTAAAGGATCATGTGACACTGAAGACTGGCGAAATAATGCTGAAATTTCAGCTTTGCCTCACAGAAATAAATTACACTTTAAGTTATATTAAAATAGAAAACAATTATTTGAAATTGTAATAATATTTCACAATATTACTGTTTTTACCATATTTTTGATCAAATAAATGCAAGCTTGGTGAGCATAAGAGACTTCATTCAAAAGCATTAAAGGGATAGTTCACCTAAAAATGAAAATTACCCCATGATTTACTCCCCCTAGGTGTATATGGCATTCTTCTTTCAGACGAATATAATCTGTTAAATTAAAAAATGTCCTGGCTCTTCCAAGCTTTATAATGGTAATGGATGGCAGTCCAAGCCCAAAAAAGTGCATCCATCCATCATAAAAGATATCCACACGGCTCCGGGGGGTTAATAAAGGCCTTCTGATGCGAAGCGATGGGATTGTGTAAGAAGAATATCCATATTTAAAACTTTATAAACTAAAATATCTAGCTTCTGACATACGGCCATATGCATCGTTTTACGGCGGAAGAGTAACCCCTGACCTGACGCTTGACGTATTGACGAACTCGGAAGCGAAGAGGATGGCGCAAAACAAAACACTGGTCAAAAAGTAGAAATAAAAAACAAGAATTTTTAAAGAGAAATGTCAGAGGATTTTGATTGAAGAGAAGATGAGCTGGAGTTTGTTGCCCAGCCCTGTTTGTTGGAACCACGAGAGGCGTCAAAGCTTAGCTGGCTCCGCCCTCCTACGTACTTCTGCTCAATTTTCATTTTCCTTCAGTACTCCGTCTGGGATTGCGGTATATTCTCTGGTTTTCTCCGATCAAATTTTAAGCGGTCCAATCAGCGAACAGAGGGAGTGGTTGAGAATGATGATGTTGATGTCATGTGCTAGTTTGAGATGACATACGTCACGACCAAACGTTAGAAATTGGTTATGGCAGATCCAATAGTTTTAAACTGTTTCAACAGAGTACCCGCCTTCAAGGAAGTTAATTCTTGTCAATGGAGAGTGGCCAGACTCTCTGTACAAATGAAATGTACGAGAATCTGGCAGGACCAGGCTAGCTTACACTACTCCTACATCATACATCGTGTCAGGGGTTACTCTTTACTCTTAAGTCGATTTGCGTAGGCAAACACTAGTGCCGGACACTAGTTATTTTAGTCTATAAAGTTTTAAATATGGATATTTTTCTAACACAAACCCATCGCTTTGCTTCAGAAGGCCTTTATTAATCCACCATATGGATTACTTTTATGATGGATGGATGCACTTTTTTGGACTTCAAAATCAGGACCGCCATTCCCTACCTTTATAAAGCTTGGAAGCAGGGGCGTAAATTTCATCTAAAAGTTGGGGGGGAAAATAAACATGAAATTTCTCAAGAGCAATTTTTGAAGGGGACACAAATAATACAGGCAAAATCGTACTTGTAAGGATATGTGTACCACAAAAAAACAAAAAACATGTCGTACTTATTTGGCGTTTTGGTGTACTGAAAAATTATTTAATGTCCGTTTTTCTTTTCTCTGTCATTTTATCTGACCAACAACACAAAGCAATAGTAGTTTAAATACGATTAAGGTTCACCACGCAGTCATATTATAATTATTAAATTATCTTGCGTCCTCCACATAGTATTTTTATACTATGATATTCAGATCTTTAGATATTCAACTGCAGCAAGCCTCTGATCTGCCACTTATTATCATATTGAGCAAAACCCCACACAGATCTGACTGAACTTTAGGTTTAGAATTAGACAATTTTTTGGAATTTGGGGGCGGGTTGCTTGAATTTTGGGTTCATTAGTCTATTATTCGTAATGAAAAACAACAACAAAACAGTACAATGACACACTCCCTTAAATAGGCGCTTTTACGCTTTGAAACCAAATCTTCGATAATCTTGTCTGTCAGCTGTTTGCTCGTTCGGCTCGTGCTGAATTGAGCAGACCCGTTCAGTTTTTAATTGTTTTGTCAGTTCTCTAACTGAACTAAATTATTTTATTACTATACAGCAGAGCGGGGTGGGGCGGCGGTGGGCAAGTGATGCTAACAGTGTTTTGCCTAATCTGTATTAAAGAGAAAAGAATCACTTCATCTGACGTTTAAAGTGAATAAAATAGCATTGACAGCTACTTACTGGTGTTTCACAACTGCTGTCTGAAGAGCTTTGTTCTCTCCCCAAACTTGTGTGGTAGTTTTCTACGTTAGTTGAGTTGCGCGGTGGATCAAACCACTGTGAGGCAAGGGGGGAGGGGGGACTCAAAATGTTTCTAAACTTAAAACGCATTTTTTGTCCCGTTTGCGTTTGTATTGTTTTACTACTTAAACATTTATTTTAAGTATATATTGTTATATTATTTACAATACTCAGCATGTATTTTAGGGGGGGACAGCCCTCAGATTGGGGGTGTCCTGTCCCCCCTGCGATTTACGCCCCTGCTTGGAAGAGCAATGATATTTTTAAATATAACTCTGATTGTATTCGTCTGAAAGAAGATACTCCTGTACACCTAGGATGACTTGAGGGTGAGTAAATCATGAGATCCTTTTTTGAGGCATTTTTGGGTGAACTATCCCTTTAAAATTTTACCGACCCCAAACATTTGAACATTTGCTATTAGAACTGAAGTGATCTCCAGGAGATCTACCAGTGATCAGGTCGGTTATGATGGAAAGATCAAACGCTTACCTCAAGGGATCATTGGGCTCACGGCCAGACAGGAACGTTGATACTGCGTCGGCAACATCTCTATCGGTTGTAACGTCCCATAGTCCATCACTACCCATGATCAGGACATCATCAGACCCATGTTTGTGCTCAGAGATGTTGTACACCTTGACCTAGATATGAGCATGGTATTATACTATTTTCATGCAGTTATGCTTCATATGCAGTATTTTTTTAATTTACACAAAAACATTTTTTGTGGGTGTACTGTCCACTTAAATATAAATGAATAATTGGCCTTGCAAATATTTTTATATAAATACCCAATTATATACTCACTTCTGGGCAACAGGATAGGAAGGGTTTGATATGAATGTTGGAGTTGTACACTTTCAAGTCGTGATCCCCTAAGCCACGCGTTACTCCAATAGTAGCCATGACTCGAGCCTACGAGCACACACACACACACACGGTTTTCATGTTATATGGAGGCATTCCATAGACATAATGATTTTATACTGTACAAACTGTATATTCTATCCCCTAACGCCTAAGCCTACCCCCTAAAAACATTTTTAGATTTTCAAAACCAAACATTATGTATGATTTATAAGTACATTTCCACATGAGGACCGAAGCATGTCTGGTATTGCCATCTTTGTGGGTACATTTTGTCCCTATAACGTAGGGTATACCTGAACCACACACACACGATGTGTTTTATGGGGACATTCCATAGTCATAATGATTTTTATACTGTACTATCTGGTTATTCCATCCCTTTACACTAATCCTACCCATCACGCAACACTTTCTGCATTTTTTTTTTTTTTTTTACATCACTTAGTATGATTCATAAGCTGTTTTCCTCATGGGGACCAAAACATTTCCCCACAAGGACAAGGACATTTTGTCCCCATAATGTAGGGGTTACCAGGCCACACACACACACACACACACACACACACACACACACACACACACACACACACACACACACACACACACACACACACACACACACACACACACACACACACACACACACACACACACACACACACACACACACACACACACACACACAGTTGGATGTTTATGTACCATTTCAGCAAAAAGGCTGTTTTACATACAGTACATAAAAACTTTATCAAACAAGACATTATTCCTACATCTGGCAGAACATTAGGGCAGTTCCCATTTGCAACACCTCACTTCTCTTGCTTTGTAATAAATAGCTGTGAAAATGGTGTGGAAAAGCTTCAGACACCTTCATTAGATTATGTGTTAGGTCTGTAACAAATGCTACTGTAATGCAGCATTACAATAAATCCACTTACAGAACCTTTTCTAGTTAAATAGAAAAGAAGCAGAATTATTCACTTACCTTTTTCCCCTCCCCATAAATCAACGGGAACTTGAGATCATCCTCTACAATTGTCTTATATGCCCTGAAATAATAACAGGTAATGGTTATAAAGGCAATCAAGTAAAATAGTTTATTATAAAACAACGGCTGCTAAAATTAATTCTCATGATTACCAGCCAGTCATCGTGTGATCTCTGAAGAGCATCTTCTTGCCGACTTCCTTGTGTTGGATGCGTCTGGGGAATTCAATATGTGTAAACTCATTCCCAAGCAGCTCCGGTTTGAGGAAGCCCTAGAGAAAAGCAACACAGTTGAAGTGTTACAGAATTGAAGATCTATAATAGGAATGGAGAAGTCACGCAGGATAATGAACGAATAGGAGTTAGAATGAAGCTAAGAATGGAATGGGAATTATATTAGGACAGGTGACTCACCAGGTACTGTAGCCGCTGTCTTTCACTTTCGGGTGTGAATTCATTGGACATGGGGATGGCCTCACTGTTGCGGACAATTATAGCTCTGTGGGGAAATAATATTGTTTTAGGTGACTAATGTTGAATGTATTATACAACTTACAGAAACACTGGATGGTATATAGCAAGTAATATATTATTTTTCTCATTTATTGCTAAAATCCCCAAGATGATCATGATGGGTAACTGTCACAAGTCATTTGGCCAACATCTTTGAAAACTGAACATGGATTTTACTGTTGCAATTACGGTAAATCAGAATACAGCGTTCTGTCCTTAGAGACATATTTATGTCTTCTTTTCATTTCAAGCAATAACAATTTCCTCCAGCTTTCATTAAAAAAAAAATCAGTGTTTATTGCGGCAAATATAATACAATGTCCTTCTATAAAAATGACATTACACTCACTAAACTCTTATGAAATGAAAGTTTACAGCTTTAAAGTCAATGCATCTTGGCAAGATTAGGGTCGACATTTAAAACCAAATTTATTTTGTATAATTCACTTTTTTAACTAAAGTTAAAGACCATCTTCTGTTAGCCTGCTAATATAACATGCACATGTAATCACTGAACGTTTTAAGGTGTCCTACCTGCTGTCTCCTGCGTTTGCTACATAGAGTTTCCCCAACAAGTGAATCGCAATCAAGGCACAACAGCCACCAGAGATGCTGTAAGACTCTTTCTCCTTTTCTATCAGGTCATCCTGTTGAGTGGCACAGATTTAGTATTCTCTCCTGTTTGCAATGCATACATCTGCACGACATTCAGTAAAATCACATTCTGAAAATCTGAATTCTATGTATAATGCCCAGTTTTATTTGTGCCAGTAACACACGGATGTAGATTCAACAACAAGAATTCTGAAGACTATCCTTTGCAGAAATAAATAACAAACAAACAAATAAATAAAATAATAAATTACAATTTACAATTTTACAATTTACAAATAAACAGACATATTTAGCAGTTAATGTTTCAAATGTTAATGTTAAATGTCGCAGTACATAATGGCCCGGTTTTACAGACAGGGCTTATATTAAGACAGGATTAAACCTTCAATTTAAGGGTATTTATAGCTTTTATAAACGTGCCTTAGAAACAAACATTACTGGTGTGCATCTTGAGACTAAACAATGGAACTGACATATTTTAAGATATGTCAGTGTAAGTTGCTTTCAGTTAACAGCTCAAACATGCATTTTAGTCTGGGGCTTAAGCCCTGTCTGTGAAACCGGGAGAATAATATAAAAATTTAAATTTTTATTTTTTTAAAAGCACATAAAACATGCCATGCTTTAGAGGGGCGTGTCTTAAAGGGGGTCTATTAAGCTCTTTTTCAAAGTCTTGATTTTATTATGGCAGTGCTATTTACAATAGATGCACTAAGTCAAAATAGCACATTTTCTTAGCGATGATAGATGCTATTTACGTGAAATAGCATACTAAGTGAAAATAGTGATATATTCTATTTACACCATATAAAAGTAGTTATTTGCAATATGTGTAATTAGATGCTATTTATACTTTATTTTGACAGATTCATACTATTTGCACCTCAGTATTGTTGTACATTAACAGGATGCAATAATAAGGGTGTAAATGATTATATTTATTAAAATTATTAAATGGATGCCGCCTTAATGGGACGATAAAAGCCCTCCCTACACCGACCCCTGACCCTACCCAATAAATGAGCCGTGTGGAGCAGTTATATGATGGATGGATGCACTTTTATGGACTTCAAAAACGAACCAACAAGTCACTGCCATTATAACGCTTGGAAGAGCCAGGACATTTTTAATATAACTCTGATTTTATTCGTCTGAAAGAATTATGTCATATACACCTAGGATGACTTGAGGGCGTGTAAATCATGGGCTAATTTTCATTTTTGGGTGAACTAACCCTTTGACTCAACTGGCAAAAGGATAAAGAACAATAGTTGGCAAATGCTTTATAAAAATGCTAAATAAAATTATATAAAAATGTTATACGTTTCCTTTAAACATCAAATAAATTGCTTTAATTATTTGTTCATTTGTAAAGTGATTAATTCATTTACATTTATGAATACATTGATCTTTATTTTCTTTTTAAGTGGCACACTTAGTCCTCCATAGTCAAAAAAGTCTAAAACCACAGGTTTATCTGATCCTTTACAGTTCTCACCATCTGTTTGAAGGCGATCTCTATGAGCCCCATGACCAGGCTCTCCACACTGATGTCTTTCTCCATGTGGAACCGAGGCTCATCCGGGAGCCCGTCCTGGTCCTCTCCATCTAGGCAGGCCCCTTTCTTCGCCTCAGCCTGGAAGGGGCTCCCGTTCTTGGCCAGGCAGATTGGCGGAGGGCTGTTTTGATTTTCTAGAAGATGGGCGACATCACAAAGCCGATCACGGATGATGCGGTGGAGAAGTTTGGACGCCATGAGAGCAGCACCAGAACCGGCGTGTCCATCAAACACTCCCCAGAAGTACATGGGAATGCCTGTGGTTTCCTGAAGGGACGAGGAAGAAGAGCATGTGTGTGATTTTTGCATCATTAGTCAAAAACAATATCTTTCCTCATACACTGTGCGTCATTGTTCAAAAAAATCAGGTAGCCCCGCCCCAAATGTATGCAATTGGGTAGGCCACGTTGACCTGTTGAACCACACAGAGATTTTTAATTTACAATATTTAATATATCATAACAAATATAGTTTAAAATACGGGCATTTTACAATAAGGTCTCATTTGTTAACATTAGTTAATGCAGGGGTAGGCAAGTTCGGTCCTAGAGAGCCGCTGTCCTGCAGAGTTTGACTCCAACCCTGAAAAACCCTCACCTGCCTGTAGCTTTAGTAATCCTGAAGACACTGATGAGCTGGTTCAGGTGTGTTTGATTAGGGTTGGAGCTAAACTCTGCAGGACAGCGGCTCTCTAGGACTGAACTTGCCTACCCCTGAGTTAATGCATTGACTAACACAAACTAACAATTCTTATAGCATTTATTAACCTTTGTTAATGTTAGTTAATCAAAATATTAATGTTCATGTTAGTTTACAGTGTATTAATGTTAACATACAACTTTTCATAAATATTGAGATTAACATTAACTAAGATTAATAAATGCTGTAGAAGTATTGCTTATTGTCAACTAATGTGTATGTATTTTATATGCATTTTTATGTATTTTTTATCTTAATATATATCATTATTTATTTTGTCATAATAAATAAACAGCTAATTCTGAAAGTGTCAGTGAAGAAAGATGGTCTTTATTTTTATGCTGTATTATGTTCATGTAATGTTATAAAGCTACTATGTAGTTAGTTACAGCTCCTACCAGTAGGTTGTAACTGGATCATGCCAACTAGCTGAACCTTGACCTCTTGGTTCAAACAATCAGAGCAATGTTTTGAAAAAGCCAAACTGTGGCTTACCAGTGGCTTACTTAAAGTTGAATATCTTCACATTATGCTGGAATAGGAGAAACTGTATTGTATATTGCAAAAAAAAAAAATTTATACGCTTCCCCTTTAATTATTGGCTAGTGAAAAGTAGTGGTACTAGCAGATCGATTGGATTTCTGGAACATAGGTCATTTATGCAATTTAGAAAATGTTCTACAGAAACATCTGACATCAGACTGCCACAATGTACCAATCAGCATCAAGTATTTCGTCGGCACAATAACATGCAAGGCCTTTTTAATACCACAGGGGGGCATCTCGAGTCTTTCCACCGATTTTCTAGAAATACTCTCCAATCTCAATTTCTTTTCATTGCCTGTTGACAAGATTACACGCGCTCAAACATGTAAGATCAACGGTCAGCCGGGAAGGCCTGTGGCAGCAGCAAACGTTTGTGGCTGGATCTCTGATTCTAAAGAGCGAGAGGTCCATGTCAAGTGAATATGGCCTTGCTATCTTTTTATCTGTTTGTCTGTATGAATACTATTGCAGACAGGAAACACAGCAGATGATAGGATGATGTAATTGATTTAGAGGAGTTGAGAGAGGGTATTAAGTGGGGGAGGGCAACGTCACGTGATATAAGCAGAAGAGAAAGAGAGACAGAGGTCACTGTCCTGGTTAATAACCTCTGGTGAGTAAATACTGCTGGAGATTACCAGTCCATTTCTGATTGTTTGAAATGACCTACGCAAAAGAAAATAACAAAAGAGATCTCGTCAATGAACTCAATTGTTTCTCGTACACATCAATTAAATTAAATGGGGAACAAATGGAGGTCCTAGCAACCATATAGCAACATGCAAAAAAACAAAACACTCAGAACAAGCCTAACAACAGGATAGAAATGCCCTGGAAACCCATTATACGCTAGCAGCCAAACAGTAATGCTCTGGTAACTATACACAACTCCTTCCCTTACTAAAAATAAGTAAACTTAAGTAAAGTTAAAGTATATTTTAAGTACGCGTGGGTTGCTCTTTTCCCTATGTCTTTTACATTTTCTATAATGAAATAGCCAGTAAAATAAAGGCTTTTTAATAATTTGAAGAAGAGTGCCTTGGATTTTCTTTTTTCTTTAAGTATACTTTATGTAGTATGTATACTAATATGAATGTACTAGTAGTATACTTGTAATACTTCATACTCTCTTGAGTAGGTACTTATTTTTAATAAGTAATTACTTCACGACCGCTAGAAAAGTATGTTCTATATAGTATGAATGTGTGTATTATGTTATACGGATGCACTACATCCACCATGTTGTCATTATCATGTGACATACAAGCATCAGTTGCGTCGCTTCACTGCCATTCACAAATCCTCTCCCGTGGCATGATGGGATAGTATATCGCATACACACTTCAGAATTTTGCCAGAAGTATTAAGTCATCCGGGTACTTTTTGCCTACTGAGTACTGTGAATTCAGACATACTTCTTTTGTCACATATTGTTTTTCACCTATACTATGTAGGGAAGTATCAATTTCGGAGGCAGCCTAACAGTCAAACTAGTTTAACTATTGCAACTAAACTACAAGTGAACTTGTCAAAGGTATACTGATAGTTTACTAGTTAAATACTTATTTTTTAGTTTATTAAAGTACACCTTGAAGTATACTCGAGTCTAGATAAACAACTAAGTTTTATACTGCAAGTATACTGATTTATATGTAAGTTTTCTTTAAGTGAACTTAACATCATACTTAAAGTGCATTATATATATATATATATATATATATATATATAGTCCAAATCAAATGTGTGCATCTGTTACACAGGATATCAGTTCTGACTGGATCTCTTCCCTAATCGTCCCTCCCTAACAATTTTGTCTCGTTTTACAGTTGATTTTCGTTATAGTTTTTGTTAATCAACACTAGTTTTTATTTAGTTATCGTCTAGTTTTCATCAGTGAAAAAAGGTAGTTGACGAAAATCATGACGAAAATTATTCGTCAACGAAATTAACACTGCCCCAAACCATCACTGACTGTGGAAACTTTACACTGGACCTCAAGCAACGTGGATTGTGTGTCTCTTCCTCCAGACTCTGGGACCCTGATTTCCAAAGGAAATGCAAAATTTACTTTCATCAGAGAACATAACTTTGGACCACTCAGCAGCAGTCCAGTGCTTTTTGTCTTTAGCCTAGGCGAGACGCTTCTGACGCTGTCTGTTGTTCAAGAGTGGCTTGACTCAAGGAATTCGACATTAGTCGTGCATACGTCTGTGTGTAGTGGTTCTTGAAGCACTGACTCCAGCTGCAGTCCACTCTATGTGAATCTCCCCCACATTTTTGAATGGCTTTGTTTCACAATCCTCTCCAGGGTGCCGTTATCCCTATTGCTTGTACACTTTTTTCTACCAAATCTTTTCCTTCCCTTCGCCTCTCTATTAATGTGCTTGGACACAGAGCTCTGTAAACAGCCAGCCTCTTTTGCAATGACCTTTTGTGTCTTGCCCTCCTTGTGCAAACGGTCGTCTTTTGGACAACTGTCAAGTCAGCAGTCTTCCCCATGATTGTGCATCCCACAGAACTAGACTGAGAGACCATTAAAGGCCTTTGCAGGTGTTTTGAGTTAATTAGCTGATTAGAGTGTGGCACCAGGTGTCTTCAATATTGAACCTTTTCACAATATTCTAATTTTCTGAGATACTAAATTTGGGATTTTCCTTAGTTGTCAGTTATAATAATCAAAATGAAAAGAAATAAACATTTGAAATATATCATTCTGTGTGTAATGAATGAATATAATATACAAGTTTCACTTTTTGAATGGAATTAGTGAAATAAATAAACTTTTTGATGATATTTTAATTATATGACCAGCACCTGTTTACACCTGTAAACTATATGTATACTACTATGTTCTTATTTATGTATTAATTGTTATACTTAAAATATACCTTTAACTGTAC
This sequence comes from Romanogobio albipinnatus, assembly GCA_023566225.1. NCBI lineage: Eukaryota > Metazoa > Chordata > Actinopteri > Cypriniformes > Gobionidae > Romanogobio > Romanogobio albipinnatus. Next base: position 8,343,090 of record CM042250.1, on the reverse strand, counting down.
TTTAACTCTTTCCCTGCTGGCATTTTTTTTAAAAAAGCCCCTAATATAATAACAGTGAAAACATGAATTGCCAGATTGCATGATCAATGGTGGGAAATGAGTTTAGTAGATCTGAAGTAAATTCCTATGTACACTACCACTGGACTAGACAATATTTCACATACTCAGAATTAGGAAAATGTTTTCTTTATAAATCAATATTTTCAAACATTGTAGACAGTAGACAGTATGCAAAACTATGTGAAAAAGTAAACACAACTACAAGCCAAGTATACTTAGAATATTCAATTATACTTAAATATATCTCGATCAAACAATTAAGTACAAGTATAGGCCAAATATACAGTACTAAGACTTCTGTCAGTATAAGTCAAGCATACTTAAATGTAACTTTAAGTATATTTCTAAGTACATAAAAATTAGACGTCTAGAAACCATATAGCAACTTGCTGAAAACACTTGAACTGCAAAGAAATGCCATAGCAACTAATTTCTCCTGTGCAATTTTAGGAGAAACATGAGATACTTGAAAATAAGTGAGAATGGTGAAGAGAGAGGAATGTAACAGAGAGAAATACATCAGTCTGCACAATAACAGTTGTCAATGCAATATTATCTAATGGATCAGACTTGAACAGCTTTGCACTTTGGATTACAAGTGTCATTTTGGGGTAAGAAAGACAGAGGGGAGGTAAGGGTCAGACTGCAGATGAGGATCACAGAGATCAGACTTATGCCCGCATACAAACACAAACGCACACTTTGAAGGTCACAGGAGTCCAGGATAGCTCTGAAAGCACTGCCTAGACCACATCACATGATAAAACTCTCACACAGTAAAAAAAAAAAAAGAAGTTTCACTTCAACATGTTCACCAAGACACAAAGGCTTTTTGAAAGTTCAGCTTCATTTATATCATTCTAGATCTGCAGTTATGCAATGAGCCTGTTCTATATTTTGATTTGTTAATCATCTGTAAAACTGAGTTAGCTGATGTTTATTGGTTGAATTAATGTGACTTTTCAAATGAATCACTAGCTACGTTTACATGGACAACTTTTGTTTCAATCGGAATTAATTAATTCTGGTTAATGAATCCGAACGTAGTGTTTACAAGTGATCTGGTTGATGTGTGTGTTTATGTCACAAGCTTAAAATCTGAATAGATCTTTTGACATGTGCACACTGCACAAATACTAGTTTCTTGCTGTTTGCGCACTCATGCTATAGCTTCTTTTCTTTGTTTTAAAAAGCACACTTAATATCCATTTCGGGTCCTAATTAGGAGATGACGAGTACATGAGGATTTGTGCCGTGCTGCTTTAGGGTGCGTTGGTGCTATTATTTGCAAGTGAGAATGCGGTCATGTCTCCTTCATACATGTTTACACAACAATGTACTAAAAAGTTTTTTCCTTTGCGTTTTTCACATACAGATGACAACTAGAGGTCGACCGATAGTGGATTTTACCGATACTGATAACTAGGTTGGACCGCACTTGCCGATAACCGATTAATGACCGATAGTTTTTAAAATGGATACTGCACTAGATTAAAAAAACATAAGTAAACCAGTGCTGAACTTTATTAAAAAAAATACAAAAACAGAACTGATCCATGAAAGTGTGCTAAATTAAAAAATTATAAATATGAATATTAAAATGAGAAATTCTAACAGAACACATTCTTCAGAATTTTTTTTTAACATTAAAATATTACAGGTCAAATTTATTTCTTTACCTATAACCTAGAAACATGCATGTTCATTTAATAGGTAACACTATGCAAGTCCCTGTGCAACATGGATGTATTAGCTTACATGAACTATATGCATTATGCATACATTTTTACAGCATGTATTAATATGAGCAATACAATTGTACCTTGATCATTCATGTTAGTTCATATTGCATTAACCAAGGTTAACAGATACAAATTCAAACTCAATTTAATGTTGAAATGAACATGCTAACAATGAACAATACTTCCACAGCATTTATTAACCTTAGTTACTTTTACAAATGGAATCTTATTGTAGTGTTGCCATTTCATATACCTAAACATTTCATATATCTAAACAGTCTGTTTTTTTTAGAAAGAGATTATCTAATAAAAAAACGAATGCATTTCTGCTTTGTTTATATTTCTGTCGGCAGCATGACGATACAGTTTGCTTTCTCACATCACTAATTTTATATGCAACGTTTGGGTCAGACTTGAGTGCTATCACATTGATTTAACTGCTTGAGGTACTGCTAATGTTAGCTTCCTCTCAGCCTCGTTGACAAACATACACTGCTGTTCTTTACCTGTTACTGCAGCATCTAGTCAAGAAATGAATGACTTTATAATGATTTGGCAACAAGTACTATTGTGTTCTGTATTCATACGGTTTCGCTGTTGTGTTTTAAAGGTCCCGTTCTTCGTGTTTTTTTGAAGCTTTGATTGTGTTTACAGTGTGCAATATAACATGTGTTCATGTTTCGCGTGTAAAAAAACACAGTATTTTTCACACAATTTACTTATCTGTATACCGCTGTTTTCACTCTCCTAAAAACGGCTGATGAGTTCCTTGTTCTATGAAGTCCCTCCTTCAGAAATACGTAACGAGTTCTGATTGTGCCAGCGGTTCCCGTGTTGTGATTTGACAGCAGCTTAAATTGCTGCACGTAAATTGCATGGAAAGGTCACGCCTCTTAACGGGAGATGTATGCGCTTAATGATCTCTACAGCGTCCCTGGGAAAGCCAAACAAAGGTGATTTGACTCCGGGAAGAAAATAACAGCGTCTCGACGACATGGCGACAAACACACTCAAACGCACCACTTCCTTTTCTCCACGCGACACTTCCTCTTCTCCACGTGGGACAGCAACAAGACCACGCCCCCTTTTTCGCGTATTCTTGTGGGCGGAGGTTAGTCTGTTCTACTGTTCTACTGACTGACTTAATTAATTAAGGAAGTACCAGGATGTAGTCCAAGCCGGCCGTTCGCTGTAGGCTTTGAAAGGGAACTTCTGTTAAATAAAATATCTCGCTTGGCATTGAACTTTGAGCTTTATAATTTTACAGGTATTATTTATGCTCTAACAGCATCATTACACACTAACTAAAGTTTGAACAGTGGGATCACGAAGAACGGGACCTTTAAACGCGCATCTGATGTGTGAGTGCTCTCCGTGCAGCGCCGCGCCTCGTGTGAATGTAAACACAAGGCGTCAGTGAGTTTTTATTTGTCCTCTAGAGGTCGCTCTCGTGCTATATAAATGCCAACAGACCCTTCTCAGAGCTCTCATACTGTGTAATAACAGCGCATCTGTCTCAGCTGCTCCAGCAACGGACGCAACTTGGAAAAACTATCGGTGTGGATTTTTGCGGTCGACCTCTAATGACAACATTGCCAAAATTATCCCCTTTCACATGGATAAACGAAAACGACTAAAAACGCTGTATTATGCTGCCAGGCCAGTAGTTGGCGATGTCTCTTTGAAAAGAAACACTACACGCCTATAGACTGAATATGCATGTCCATGACATCCCCGTTTTCACATATTCAAATTTTCAAAAACTCGCACTTTAAATCCCGTATTCAAAAGTTAGCATTTTCAGGCCACCCCTAAAAAATGCCGTTGTCATGTAGATGTCAAGTAAATTTTCAGATTTTAGTTGAAAATGGTGTAGTGTAATTTTTTTCTAATTTATATATCAAGCAGTAAAAAAGCCCCTTCCCACGCCTAAAACAAGACGTCTATGAATGAAAGTGAGATGTTGTCCTGCACCACTTCACAGATGGTGAGTGGAAGGAGAATTTTAGAATCACATGACAGTCACTATTATGACACTTTATTCAACAACAGCTCGTTCTGTATACATCATTATGCTATTTCCACGTCATCGTACATGCACAGTACCGTATGTACTTAAATCTACATTTAAGCATAGCATCAGTTCTGGCAAGTCACGTTAGTCAAGCTCACATCAGCTGACTGTCAGCTGATCACGTCTACCTATAGGAATATGACGTCTATCACAGCATGCATATATAAGCTCCTTCAGTACTATCAGCAGCTACCGCGTTTCTCCAGAGCTCATTTACCCTCCTCCATCCCCAGCTCCTCCTCTCGTCCAGTCAGGATTTGGTATTCTGATTCCCCTTGAATCAGACTAAATTCCCAAATTATTGCCGACATTAATGATATCTGCAATACATTATGTTGGTTCTGTTCTGTTTACACTAAGGGGGTGTAATCGCTGCTCTACCTGCTCTCATCCATGCTAGGCTGCATGCGCAGGGAGTTCTTGCCCAGAACAGAACCATACCGCCAATCTAAACTGTATGCTAATAGTCAATCAATCATCTTTGCTGATAGTGATCCTCCTGACAGAAATAAGATTTCACTCCTACTGTTAATTCAATTTTGGTAGGCTCCATGTTTTTCACTGAGAGATGGATAGCCTAATTGTTATATAATTCAGATGGGTTACAGGTTATTTTATGGTATGCCAAAAACTGTTTATTTTTAAATGTAATCGTTTGTACATTTTACCAGTATTTACCATACTAGTTTCAAAACAAAATTAAAATATGAAAAATATGCAATATGAAAATGATTTTAAAATAAAAGCATTTTCTTGTTAAAATATAAGATATGGTCTTCAAAAAGTCTTTTTCCAAATGGTACATCAGAACAATACGGTACTTTCCAGTCTCAGATTTCAATCCGATCAAGTGTTTACATATCCTGTTGAACGGATTAGAAAAGGTTTAAACCACCCCTTACAATCCAAAATACATTTTCATTGTATTTGGCTAATTAATTCCAAATTACATGGTTACATGTGACTTTTCTATTCTGACTATGCTACTATTCCGATTAAAATCTGATTATTAGGGTCCATCTAAGTTACTATCAGATTTTGTAGGCAGCTGCTCTATGTCTGACTTAGAAAAGAGTGGATATTAGGAGCTTCTGCACTGGAGGAACCTTTTCTTAGTTTCTAGAACTATTGGCGGAAGTACCCGGATTTTTCACACCACAAGAGCTAGGAACGATTTTAGTTCTAGGAACTCCTTTTGGGGGAACTCATTTAGCTCCTACTTCAGAGTAGGGTCTAACCCAGCACAATAGCAACTACCAGTGATGTATGTGTATGCTGCTTGGCCAAACGCACACAAAACACAAGCACCCGCCATTAAAGGATTTTTAGTCTATATATTTACTCCAGAAACTAACTCTACGAACATGGAAAACAGTCATAGATGGGCCTCTCAACCTTTACGCTAAAGAGGAAATCCAACGCAACTTTGAGGGGACCAAGCATGTATTTCAGCTCAGCTAGCGACAATGGACATCAACCACACGGCAAACGCTAATTATTTTTCAGATAATGTCTAAATTCTTTGTTAAACAGATCGTAAACTAATAAAGACGGAGAATGTGAGAGCTGTGGGCTCTGGCATTCTCAGCGCAATCAAAATAAAAGTCACAACAACAATCACTTCAGAGTTCCTACTGGCGGTGCGAATGGAACCAGGTAAATGTTCCGTGGGGAACTTTTAGTTCTTGGGGAACCACCCTGGTGGTTAGATCCTAGAACTGTGCGAAAGCCCCTAATATGATTGTGGTTGAAAGTTATTTTTATCTTTCATAATGATGGCCGAATTATGCTTTGCCTGACATTTTAAAGTCGGCACAATGGCCTTTTCTTCCCTATTGTGATGTATATCTGAGTGAAACGGCTTCTTGAAAAAGAAAAAATGTAGGGTGGGACTTAATTTTGTCCATCAAGAATTGATTGGATGGTTGTGGTTTGCTATTGGTGGATCATGTGAGTGACAGGTTGCCCCGCCCTCGCACCAGTAAACACGTCATCAGAGAAGAGATGACGCTGCAAGAGAGGCATTTTAATATTCTATAAAAATTATTTCATGGTGATTTTAATTGGGTTAGTTTCAGAATTTCTAAAACTTTAGCTAAAAATGGGAAATCCTTTCAGTTATATGTGGCTTTTCTTTAAATGTAGATTACATTTCAATTCAGCAACAGATGCCAAAGCTGAATGGGATTGCCATGGTCAGTGAGCTGAGCGTCCCTCAGCAAGATAAATCTTTCATAATCTTACCTGAGACCAGTTTTTTCCAGTTCAATTGATACACAGCAACTGCACTGCAAAAGTAGATCAGGGATCTTTCTTATATAGATGTTTCATAAATATTCATAAATATTGTGAATTGAAGCTCACTGGAGACTCGCCTCACTATTGATTTTAATAGAGTTTGGCATTAGCATGTATCATGTATCTAATATTTTCATGCAAACAAAAAATGATGATAGTGATACAGCCACAAAACTGTTTGGCTGCATCCTGTTGATTTCAGGATATTGTGACATAGACCAACTTACCCCACCGTCCTCCTGCAACATGGAGCAGCGTTGCAGCTTACTACTCATCTTCCTGATATACAGCAGCTCACAGGAAGCCTGGTCTTCATTCAGCATGCTCTTCCCAGCATTTATCACCCTGAGAGAGAGAGACCAAATCACTGGTGTCATTTATTTATTTTCCAAAATTAAAAAAATTCAAATAAAGTAAAAATAGGAGAACACTTATTATGCAGCTGAATATCATTTCTAGTATGATGGCAGTCTAACATGAAGAGAAGCATAAAGCCATTATTTCCCAAATCTGGATTATAAAAAGCCATACTCTTCCTAATCTGCTGAGAGCAGTAAGACGCTTCAGAGGCCACAGTCATGACCCAGCAGATCTGATGAGATATTTATTAATGTTAGGGGTTTCCCTTCAAACATTTCAATATTTCTTCTTCAAATGATCCCTACGCATTTGAAAAAAAAAAAAAAAAATTAAACTCGGAGAATATCAGAAACTATACAGGCAAATCTCTGTTTTATTTATAACAATGTACATTTGTCTGTTAAACCATGCTCAAGTCTACACTCACCTAAAGGATTATTAGGAACACCATACTAATACTGTGTTTGACCCCCTTTCGCCTTCAGAACTGCCTTAATTCTACGTGGCATTGATTCAACAAGGTGCTGAAAGCATTCTTTAGAAATGTTGGCCCATATTGATAGGATAGCATCTTGCAGTTGATGGAGATTTGTGGGATGCACATCCAGGGCACGAAGCTCCCGTTCCACCACATCCCAAAGATGCTCTATTGGGTTGAGATCTGGTGACTGTGGGGGCCATTTTAGTACAGTGAACTCATTGTCATGTTCAAGAAACCAATTTGAAATTATTCAAGCTTTTTTGTGCATTATCCTGCTGAAAGTAGCCATCAGAGGATGGGTACATGGTGGTCATAAAGGGATGGACATGGTCAGAAACAATGCTCAGGTAGGCCATGGCATTTAAACCATGCCCAATTGGCACTAAGGGGCCTATAAGTATGCCAAGAAAACATCCCCCACACCATTACACCACCACCACCAGCCTGCACAGTGGTAACAAGGCATGATGGATCCATGTTCTCATTCTGTTTACGCCAAATTCTGACTCTACCATCTGAATGTCTCAACAGAAATCGAGACTCATCAGACCAGGCAACATTTTTCCAGTCTTCAACTGTCCAATTTTGGTGAGCTTGTGCAAATTGTAGCCTCTTTTTCCTATTTGTAGTGGAGATGAGTGGTACCCGGTGGGGTCTTCTGCTGTTGTAGCCCATCCGCCTCAAGGTTGTGTGTGTTGTGGCTTCACAAATGCTTTGCTGCATACTTCGGTTGTAACGAGTGGTTATTTCAGTCAAAGTTGCTCTTCTATCAGCTTGAATCAGTCGGCCCATTCTCCTCTGACCTCTAGCATCAACAAGGCATTTTCGCCCACAGGACTGCCGCATACTGGATGTTTTTCCCTTTTCACACCATTCTTTGTAAACCCTAGAAATGGTTGTGCGTGAAAATCCCAGTAACTGAGCAGATTGTGAAATACTCAGACCGGCCCGTCTGGCACCAACAACCATGCCACGCTCAAAATTGCTTAAATCACCTTTCTTTCCCATTCTGACATTCAGTTTGGAGTTCAGGAGATTGTCTTGACCAGGACCACACCCCTAAATGCATTGAAGCAACTGCCATGTGATTGGTTGATTAGATAATTGCATTCATTAGAAATTGAACAGGTGTTCCTAATAATCCTTTAGGTGAGTGTATATATACACATTTATATGCCCATTTTAAGAGAAACATGATAGCAAAGCTGCATTAAGTCAACCAACTTACTTAAAATTGGGATGTTGGAGACATACTACTTAAAAATTTTAAAGAGCCCCATTGTGTTTTTTCGAATATTCCCTCTCATGCAGTCTGTAATATCTGTTTGTGAATGTAAACGTTCTGTAAAGTCGTAAGTGTGCGATAAATAAAGTCTCCCAAAAGAAAGAATTGACTCTGAACCACCTAAACGATTCCTCTGTCATTCGAATCTCACTGTGTGACAGTTCTACGTCACTAGAAAATAAATTTGCATAATGACCCGCCTATGTTGTATGTTGTCCATCCGCGAACAACTTGACCAGCATTCAACGTCATTTTACTGATGACTGCTTCTCAAATCTCACAAAACGCTTGCTCTTAAAAGATGGGTCAGTACCCGGTTTATTTGGACCAGCTCCTCAGAATCACAACTTGTAAGTATGAATAATTATTGATGTAGCCTATATATTTTCTACCGGGTGTTCAAAATATGTAGTTTTGTGTTTTATATTGTGTACGTTTCCGGCTAACCGGATAACTTCCGTTATTACTGTCTTACTGAAATACTTCTGTTAAGCAGTTGTGGGCCACTATTACATTAAACTGTGTCTATTAAAGGATTAGTTCACCTCAAAATGAAAATGTCCTGATCATTTACTCACCCCAATGCAATCCAAGATGTCCATGTCTTTCTTTCTTCAGTGGAAAAGAGTTTTTTGAAGAAAACATTTCAGGATTTTTCTCCACACAATGGACTTCAATTGCAACCAAAATGTTGAACGTCCACATCAATGCAGTTTCAAAGTGCTTCAAATGGTACTGCGTGATCCCAGCTGAGGAATAGAGTCTTATCTAGCGAAACGATCAGTCATTTTCAAAAAAAAAATTCAAATGTATATACTTTTTAACCACAATTGATCGTCTTGTGCTGGTATGCAACGATATTACGTAACGTACGTTGAAAAGGTCACGCCGAAAGTGGGCGGAAGTACCGTTTTGAATTTTTATAAAGAAAATGACCAATCGTTTCGCTAGTTAAGACCCTATTCCTCAGCTGGGATCGCGCAGTACCATTTGAAGCACTTCAAAGCCATTTGAAACTGCATTGATGTGGACGTTCAACATATTGGTTACAATTGAAGTCCACTGTGTGGAGAAAAATCCTGAAATGTTTTCCTCAAAAAACTTAATTTCTTTTCAACTGAAGAAAGAAAGACATGGACATCTTGGATGGCATTGAGGTGAGTAAATTATCAGGACATTTTCATTTTGAGGTGAACTAATCCTTTAATGTCTGTCGTTCTTACTACTTTGAGTAGAGACGAAGGATGCAGCAAGATCTGTTTTACAAACTTTACATCAGCCATTCACGTTGTGCTGGGCTAACGTATGCGCTGTTATTGATACAGTTCCCGCATGTGCACACTAAATTAGAAACATACACAAGGGTTTGTTGATGGACGTACACTTGTTAATGCTGATGGTGAGGAGTTACAGTTGCAACATCTCATAATGTGCCTCAAAATGAGTAGCGTATCACTGAGAAACATCCTGCTGAAGTCATCCAATCATCCAATGTTCTTCTAATGTTTCATCATCGGACTCACGCTTGGATTGATATGGTAAAATTAACCTTATTGTTACTGTCTTTAAAGTGTGTACAGTCGCTGAGCTTTAAGAAGAGTCGGGAGCTGAAGTTCAGTTATGGTAATGGCCGTTTAGCTTCCGAAACGCACTGTAAGCGGTTGACCAATCACAACAGACTTTGGCCAATCAGAGCAGAGTAGCTCAAGGAGGGATTTCGAGATAATGATTCACCTGATGGGTCGTTTGAGAATCATTGAAAAATGTGGTTATGTGCAACATAAATTATGAGAAAAATAAAGTGTTTTAATTTAATAATAAGACCTCCAAAACAAAACCAGGAGCCTTTAAAATAGCATAATTAGGGCACTTTAAGCATTATACCCATAATCAAAGCAGACATCATTATTCTACACATGTATATATAATATGCTGTGGTTTTCGTTTAGAATCAGCTGACAAAGCCCCACTGTAAGCTACTCTCAAAAGAGGAAGCGTCTCATTGTAGCAAGTTCCTTCTTCTGAAGTTAGTAAATTTCTTTACTTCTGCCGCATTTGGTTTCAACATAGAATGATTTCTTTAAATGAAAGTAACACACCTAAAATGGAAAATTGTGATTTTTAAGAGAAGCACAACCATTGTTCGTGCAAAAGAAAAAGAAAGCAGAACTAACGTCATTATCTGTGGAAAATACTGAGTAGAGCAATGATCTAAAGCCACAAAACTGAACCCTTTAATAGCAAGGGTTATCGCCACCAGTGTTATTCTCGCAGACCAAAAAAAAAAGTGTCAACTAGCATTTCCTGTCTCAGGAGACTGGTTAACTGACAATGGTTTTCTTTCTTGAGCAGAACATTTTATTTATCCCTCTGAAGGATCCTAACCCAACATGAACGTGCAGTACATTTTAGTGCAAACCCGTCAAAATCAAAAGGTCAAGATTTGGCGATTATTTATCACCCTGCTGGTGGAATACCAGAACTACAGCATTCTGTGGGAAAAAGCGTTTCTTTTCATTGACCGTGTATGCCAAATTGTTTTTTTATATTTCCAAGAAACATAAAATATTTAATTCATTAGCCGTTTTGCCAGTGAATATTTTATGATTTTACCAGTCTGGTCTCATGGAAAAGCGTATCTATAGCACAAATTGTAATTATTGTGCGATTTATACGTCAAAATGAGTTTTTACGAGCATATGTTACGCAGTTTTCGCACTTTATAACGTGTTACATGTACGTACCCCACAACACTAAACCTACCCAATGGGGTGACAATGCGTATCATATGCACGTAAAAACTAATTTTGGCGTATTAACCGCACGATAAATACAATTCGTGCTATATATACGCATTTCATAAGAACGTGTTGGATTTTATTGATTGATAAATCAGCATTTAAAAAACTGATACTGGTTTGGTGTGCACTAGACACTAGATTAGAAAACTCTAATCTAATAAAATAATATCAAGTTTCACATCATTGATCTGACAATGAATCAGAAGTGTTATTAATGCAGTGCTTCAGGCTATACTACATAAACATTATCTTTATTCAAATGTCCATTTCTTTTTACAATCATGTTCTGAGCCCTAGATTTATAAAACATACACTGACACCTTCCTCAATGCCAAACCCTATAATAACTTTCAATTTCAAACACCTTTTTTTAATGATATGCATTGTATAAATGTGTATAGCTGTATCTTAGCATTGCTGTGAGCTCAGGAGAGAGATGCAGCATCTATAATGCATAACTCGAAAAACCTGATGAGCAATTCTTCACCTCCACCCACTGTTCTTAAGAATAGAGAATACATGGGATCATTTTTATGGCGCTGTTTATCTTTAATTGTGCCTCCTGTCTTAGTTGTTAAGTAGATTGAGAAATCTGAAAAGCAAAGAAATAAAAGAGTATCCTATTTGACGGATTAAGATTGTTCGCACTGACCCATCCTTCAATAGCCAAACAGAAATGTGCCACACAAACTCTTTAGGTCAAACTGAAAATTTCTTCAGTGCAAAAATGCATTTTTTTTGTGTTTTAATTGACTAGGTTTTACCATACAAATCAGACAAAGTGCAGTGTTAGCATGCTTATTAAAGCGCTCACCATAGATATCAAAACTGAAACATGACAGGGGAAGAATCTAGATAAACTAGTCTAACTCACTAACTGACTAGTTGGTTGTTGGGCGACTAAATCGATTACGAGTATCGACTCATCTCTACCGAGAACCAATGACTATAATTCACTTGCACTCAACATTTATTGACAGGAATTCATCTATTGAGGTGTGGGACGCCATGTGGGTGCATGCTGGATCTGACTTTGCCAGCTTGGCAGCACCATGTTCATAGAAAGCCAATCTCCCTGAGCCACAGTGGATGACTCGGCAATATCTTATAGAAAATGAGTGTGTTTTGAGGAATCTGAGGAGTCTACAGTGCTGCCATTAATCTACAGCACACTATGTGTCTTCAAGAGGTTGTCAGAGTTTAAAAGTCAGCATGAAACAGAAGTTGTGATCATATTTTCTTCCCTATTGTCACGTATATCCAAGTGAAACGGCTAAAAAATCCCAGTCAAATACTTGATTTCTCATGCGAGTGCCAGGTTGCCCTGGGGAGGTGAAGTTATTTTAATTAAAGGTTATTATGGCACATAAATTGAAAAATAATTATGTGTCTGGATAAATCACTATAACCCTAGTGAAAAAACCTACTTAAAATACAGAAAAAAAAGTACAAAGCCATTAATATACTGCCACATCGCTTGAGACTTATACTGACATAAATATTATAATTGAACTTTATTTGGAGTACTTTATTGCACAGTGCACATTTCTTAATATTAAGCCTAAAATGTGTTTTAATATCAAAAGTAGTAAGGATAGTATGTTCTCTGTTTAATATCAGTATTTAAATGCAAGACGTTTAGTGTACCTAAAGTATTTTTCTACAATATCTTTGTAGGACTATACATTATTTTGATAATTCAGTCCCTCCGGAAAAACACGATTATGCGATCGCATGATTTAATGCATAATCAGCCAAAGTAATTTTTTCAAATACGCCGCACTTTCGCCGCGTAAATTGCCTATTTCTGCATGCAAAATATGCGGGGCTAGCATGATTTCATAATCCCCGCATTTTCGTTGCAAAAAAGTCATATATATTAGCAGAAAGTTTAAAAATGTTTGTTTACTTCACACAAGAGCCGCCATTTCCCCCTATTGCCATGGGAACATTTTGAAGTGACGTAATTACTGCAAACCCCGTGGTGAAACCATAGATATCAGTGAAACCATGATGAAGCCTGCAAATTCCCATTTGCCAACAAAAATAACAGCAAAAGACCGCGCAAAGCAGTTTCCCGGTGTGTTGACCGATTTCAAAAAACAGCATCATGAAGCTTCAAAGCGTTATGAATCAGTGAGTCAATTCAGCGGTTCGGATTCCGAGTCGACTCACTGATTCATAACACCTCGAAGCTTCATGATGCTGTGCTTGGAAATCGGTCATCACTATATAAGTCGTTATTTAGGTTTTAGCACAAAAACTATTCTCGTCGCTTCATAAAGTTATTGTAGAACCACTGTAGTGAGATGGACTTTTGTGGGTCTTGAGAGTGTAAAGTGCAATGTGCCAATGGAGGCCTTTCTGAGCCATCGGATTTCAACTAAAATATCTTAATTTGTGTTCTGAAGATGAACGGTCTGACGGGTGTCCAACGACATGAGGGCAAGACATTAATGACAGAATTTTCATTTTTGGGTGAACTAACCGTTTAAGAGATTACACTTTGTGCATTGGAAGCACTCAAATGTCTATTTTGTATAGCTACCTCTGTAAAACAGGAAGTTATTTATTCATTTTTTCAGAAGTTGTAGCATATTCCTTTTGTAAAGCTACAGAACTTGTTTGACTCAATGTTTTGTACATTTGAGCCATGTGTTTATTAAGGTCTTTAATAAAACAAGATAAGAACTTAAATATTCCCAGCACTTTCTGTGATGTAGTGCTTTTTTTCTCTTTTTCATCAAACCGCAGTTTTTGCAAGTTCCCACAGTTTTATCGCATAAAATTGCATAAATATCCCACATTTTTTAAGAAAACGTGCCGCATAATCAAGAATTTTTGCCCGCAACAATCACAAAAAAAAGCTGCATTTTTCTGGAAGGACTGATAATTGGTCAAAAAATAAATCTGCTAAATCTGATTCTGTGTGAAGAATAATATGTTGCTATTTAATATTATTTGAATATATTTTCGGTCCAATTTTCGTGTTACTAGTTTTTTTACGATCGCTATGACAATTTTTTCAATACTTTTAACAATTTTCCTAAACTCTTAACACACTAACACACCTCCTTCACACAATTGCCAAAACGGTTAATTTCATACACATTGTAAACTAAACTCCAACACTAATTTTCAAAATACAATAATACACTAACACACTATTTCTACCAAAACACTAACACGTGTTCTCTTCCAACAGGAACATTTAGTCAATCATAGCACAATGTCATAAAAACACTAACACTAGATGGAATTACAGAAACTGCGTCAGGTCTGCCCTTATACAATAGACAGTATATTTTATTGATCATAGATTGTGTGTCTTTTGAAGACTCTCCACATTTTAGTTTTGTTGGGTTTAGTAAATGCATGCATTTTGTTTCTTTTGCTGCAGGAATTCTCCCTTGCCCTTGCCCTTGTCCAGGTACTCATCTTCCTCTCCCTCTTACAGGCATTTTTCTTACTTTCTTTGTGTTGCTCTAGTCTATATTGTTCCTTTTTCACACAAGATAAGCCCAAAGAGGCCTTCTTTTACTGTATACCATATGGTCATGTGACTGTAAGAACATCAACACCTGAACAATTCCTAGATGGGAATCAGCTGTGATTTATATATTTGCATAACTTCAATCCACTGTTTCTCAGTACCAATGGAATAAAATACAGGGGATATATTTATCTTTCAATTCCCAATATAAACAGCTGTTTACCTTGACTATAGCCTATAAGGTTAGGTTTAGAACACGATGTTATCTGTTCTGACATACAGTGTTAAAGCATTGGTAGTAAAAATCCAGTGTTTTGGTCATGGTTGTGCGTAAAATAAGTTAAAGCATTTTAAATTTGTTGTCAACTGTATGCATTTTGTATAAAAGCAACAATAAATGCGTTAATAGTATAGCACAGACAGATGTTGTGCTAACTGCGTTAAGAGTTTAGGTAAATTGTTCAAAGTATTGAAAAAATTGTCATAGCGATTGTAAAAAACTGTAAATAGACGTGAGGTTATTTTTATTTCATTTTATTGGCTTGTATCTGTTAAATTCAGAAAAACTCATTTAACAAAAAAACTCATTTAAAATAAGAAATTAAGAATTCATTTTCACTTTCGGTTTTCGGCCAAGTGCATCTAGAATTTTCGCTTTCGGCCCAGAATCGTCCTTTCGGTGAATCACTAATAAATGCAGTTTATGAATCAAACTGATTTGGCTCTCAACTCCATGATTCAATGATCCGGTTAACGACTCACTGCAGGAAAGGATCGATTAAATTCAATTTTGGTGTATTTGGTCTGTCTTCAGAACATATCACACAAGACTCCATGATACTTGGTAGTGCTTTTGCATCCTCCTCACAGCTTGAAAGCTTTAGCCTTCAATTAACTGTAATTGCATGGAAAACAGCAACTATACAATCTTTTCTTTTTGTGTTTATCTAGTTGCACATTTTACTCTGAAACACATCACATTAGAAGTAAAATGGAGTGTGAAGACTGTTTCATGCTGACTTGTTGACGATAAGGACTATCAACATGAGCTAAAACATTTACCTTTGTTTGTTAGCCTGTGTGTGTGAGCACATGCTAACGCTAGCAGCTAAAAAGTCTGTTTGTTTCCACACTTAAGGGAATGTGCTCAGTTTCAATTTCTGTCATCACGCGGCCCCAAACAAAGTTCTCCTCTTGTACTTGTAGTTAATAATAGATGAAACAACCAGAGGCTAACTGGGCATATTTTAGTATCAGGGCCTGCTTTTTCCTCCCTCTCTTCTTCACACTTGGCTCTCTATTGGTCTATGTCACAGAAATATGACAATTTTCCCAAATCACCTAACATTATATTCATTAATTTAATTGTATGACTCGAGACTGCATCATCTCTCTGGCTTTGATCTTGGCCACTTAGTTTGTGCAAGAATGGTCTTGATCTTCACTCAACAGACCCCGCCTGATGGAAGTCAGGATTCCCATCCCTTTTTACCCAAGAATTTCCATGTAAAAAAAAATATCACAAAATAATATACACACTGATAATGCAGTTGTATTTTTTACTATAATTTTTTTTTCTTCACCTGTACCCATGTGTGACATTACTGCAACATTTTTGTTTATATTTAAATTATTATTATTATATAAAAGTTTTATTAAAAAAGTATTAATCAAATCTAAAATGTATGATAAATCTAAATGTTTTAATATATATATATATATTTAGATATTATAAAATTATCATATATTTTATAGTAAACATGGGTATACTGTATAATGGATAAGTAACATCCATAATTACTTATTATTACCTTGATTTTTTTATGAATGTCATAAGATTCCCCCTGGAAATTATGACTTTAAACAAAATGAAAGGGATAGTTCACCCAAAATGAAAATTCCCACCCTCAAGTTGTTCCAAACCTGTATGAATTAATTTTTTCTGTTAAACACAGAAAAATATATTTTGAAGAATGTGGGTAACCAAACAGTTGATAGTAGCCATTGACTAGTATTTTTTCCAAGTCAAAGGCTACTGTCAACTGGTGTTTGGTTACCCACATTCTTCAAAATATCTACTTCTCATTTTTCATTTTGGGATGAACTATCCCTTTAAATACCATCATTCGGACATGACTTGAATGCACCAATACTTTAAAGGGCCTTAGTGCCCTAATGCATCACTGGAGCCCAGGACAATGTTCCCAGGTCTCTCCCCTGAAGCTGAGCATCAACTCGAGAAATGCACAATATGACTAAAGAAATTCCCATTCAATTTTAAGATCGTATTCATTTCCATGGCTCTTCAGGCCTCTACAGGACTCTTCACTCTTTTTAAAGCTGTATGCTGTATACTGTGGTAAAAATACTTACTGTACTGTGGTAAAGATGCATGCATTGATTACTATAGGATATCCATTAGTGTATAACCTGCCATATGCAGCATTTTTATGTTTGAATGTAATGATTAATTCATGTGAACTGTAGCTGCGTCATCATCAGTGCAGTTACGACACATTTCAGTGAAAACATCCCAACATTCCAGCTGACTCTAGAGGATGATGGTGATGATGATGATGAGCCATTGCCCTTGGTTAGGCGTGACATATAACCTTCCTCAGCAATGACGTCACATCAACCGTATCATTCTAAATGAAAATAAAAAATAATTTATTATGCGCATCTTCGACATGCAAAAACACGACTCACTCCGCGTATCCCGTTCGCCACGGCAGCCTGCTGTCTCTCTTGAGCGTGATGACCGGTCTGGACGCGTGCTCGGTGGAGTACTGCAGCAGCTCCGGTGTCAGGTCCAGAAACTCGGGTCGGCTGTAGGGGAAGCGCGGCGGCAGCCCGTCCGTGCCGCCGTTCTGCGCGGATCCGTGCTGCTGCTGCTGATGGTGGTGGTGGTGGCCGTGCGGGATAATTCCGCCCACCAGCGAGGACATGGCATTTTTAACTTTGCTTATCATCGCAATAAAATATGTGACATCAGCGGCGCGCGAGGAACGGTAATCTTAACGATATATAACCCTATACGAAGCAAGCGGCAAAAACGAAGTAGTTCAGTCGCGATGCAGGAAGCGATTGACCCCATGTGACGATTTGACAGAGAATGTTTTCCTCGTCGAAAAAATCCTCTCCCCGCAGAGTGTGTATCATCACCCGAGCAGTTTATATCCGCCTATAGCATGGAAGATGTAAGTGCTGCTATAGCACTCTCAGCCGACCAGCCAGTGGATGCACACACCGTCCGAATCATTAACTATCGAGGGGCCAACTATTTAAAGGAATTTCTCAATTAATTTTATAATAATCATAATAATAATATTAATAAATAATGACAATAAAATGTAAATTTAAAGATTATTTAAGATTATTAAAGCTAATTTCAGGACACAATCTGCCGAGGGTCATCTGTCATTATTAGCACATAACATATTTAATAAAACAATGTATTATTATTAACATTATTTTTATTATTATGCTATTATATATTGTATAGCCTATATATTTATGATATTATGCAAGTGATAATGGTGTTAGGCTACTTAAAGGGATAGTTCACCCAAATAGATCACCCATGTTCATACCTGTCAAGTTTTGGATTTGAAAATAAGGGAAATTTTTCGGCGCCCACCGCAAGCAGTCCCACCACCCCAACCAAGCTCCAGTATCCCTTACATTTTAAGACAGGTGTTATAGCCCAAATGAAAACACAAAAGGGTATATATGATGAGCATTTATTTAAAGGCTAATTTGCATATTTTCTGTTCATTTAACATTGCTTGTCTTTACATTTTATTTTCATTCCACACATTCTTTTCATTTCATATTGCTTTTCTTTTACAGTTTTTCTTTAAGCCTGTTTTGGAAGGAGTGTATTTGTGGGCTGGGCCAGAGTGGTTCATTTTACATGAGAGTAGAGCACAAACAGTTCTGTTGTCTAATGTCATCCTATTCTCTGTAACAATCTTTTGTACCATGCTAAATACCCTTTCTGAACTTGCATTGCTATGGGCAGGGCTCGACATGAACGCTTGTCCGGGACAAGTGGATTTTTTGAAGGGGCAAGTGAAAAATAATGTTACTTGCCCAACGGACAAGTATCCTGAGTAAAATGTCAAAACAAAAAATAACTAGGAATCACCAAAGTGCAATAATGATTCTGCATTCAGTGTAAGCGGAGATCGATAGTGGATAATAATATCAAACGAACTGACGTTAACAAGGTTGAGCTGTTGAGGCTCGCGCAGCCTCTCGAGGAGAAAATCGGAAAAAAATGAGCGCCGCTCATACAAAGATACTCAGTTAACATACACAGTTAAAATGGTGTAGTTATTTATAACATATGATACAGTTAAGCAACATCACACTAACAAGAGTGTTGTTTACCTGAATACCATCACGACTGGAAATGACACTGATTTCATACGCCAGTTCCATAGACAATTAATTCACATTAAGTCACTTACATTTTATAATTAAATTCGCTGTCCCATTGATCACGGTATTTACACGAGGGTTTTTTTTTTTTTTTTGGCAGGAGTCTCTATCGTTACGTCCATCATCCGTCTCTGTTTAGTTTTTTCCCCGCGTTGTCACTCGTCATCTGACCTCACACACTAACCTCGCGACAACTGACACCTATACTGTAGGCTACTGCAGATGGCAGTTATCGCGAGGCTAGTTACAGAGCTCAGATTGGAAATGTTTTTGTTTTTTTACTCCGGTATTATTGTTTTTTAATAACGCAGGTTAAAATACGGGAGATTTACAGGAAAATACTAATACGGGAGGACGGCGGGAAAGAAGGGTAAAATACGGGACTTTCCCGGCCAAAACGGGATACTTGACAGGTATGCCCATGTTCGCTTGATGTGTGAGAACCAATGAGGTTCATTCTCGTGTTTGAGCTTCTGTAAGAACCAATGAGATTCATTCTCGTGTTTGAGCTTCCGTAAGAACCAATGAGGTTCATTCTCGTGTTTCGCAGCACGTTTGAGCTTCTGTAAGAACCAATGAGGTTCATTCTCGTGTTTGAGCTTCCGTAAGAACCAATGAGGTTCATTCTCGTGTTTCGCAGCACGTTTGAGCTTCTGCAAGAACCAATGAGGTTCATTGTCATGTTACGCATCACGTTTGAGCTTCTGTAAGAACCAATGAGGTTCATTGTCATGTTACGCATCACGTTTGAGCTTCTGTAAGAACCAATGAGGTTCATTGTCATGTTACGCATCACGTTTGAGCTTCTGTAAGAACCAATGAGGTTCATTGTCATGTTACGCATCATGTTTGAGCTTCTGTAAGAACCAATGAGGTTCATTGTCATGTTACGCATCACGTTTGAGCTTCTGCAAGAACCAATGAGGTTCATTGTCATGTTACGCATCACGTTTGAGCTTCTGCAAGAACCAATGAGGTTCATTCTCATGTTACGCATCACGTTTGAGCTTCTGCAAGAACCAATGAGGTTCATTGTCATGTTACGCATCACGTTTGAGCTTCTGCAAGAACCAATGAGGTTCATTGTCATGTTACGCATCACGTTTGAGCTTCTGTAAGAACCAATGAGGTTCATTGTCATGTTACGCATCATGTTTGAGCTTCTGTAAGAACCAATGAGGTTCATTGTCATGTTACGCATCACGTTTGAGCTTCTGCAAGAACCAATGAGGTTCATTCTCATGTTACGCATCACGTTTGAGCTTCTGCAAGAACCAATGAGGTTCATTGTCATGTTACGCATCACGTTTGAGCTTCTGCAAGAACCAATGAGGTTCATTGTCATGTTACGCATCACGTTTGAGCTTCTGCAAGAACCAATGAGGTTCATTGTCATGTTACGCATCATGTTTGAGCTTCTGTAAGAACCAATGAGGTTCATTCTCATGTTACGCATCACGTTTGAGCTTCTGCAAGAACCAATGAGGTTCATTGTCATGTTACGCATCATGTTTGAGCTTCTGTAAGAACCAATGAGGTTCATTCTCGTGTTTCGCAGCACGTTTGAGCTTCTGTAAGAACCAATGAGGTTCATTCTCATGTTACGCATCACGTTTGAGCTTCTGCAAGAACCAATGAGGTTCATTGTCATGTTACGCATCATGTTTGAGCTTCTGTAAGAACCAATGAGGTTCATTCTCATGTTACGCATCATGTTTGAGCTTCTGCAAGAACCAATGAGGTTCATTCTCATGTTACACATCACGTTTGAGCTTCTGTAAGAACCAGTGAGGTTCATTGTCATGTTACGCATCACGTTTGAGCTTCTGCAAGAACCAGTGAGGTTCATTCTCGTGTTACACATCACGTTTGAGCTTCTGTAAGAACCAGTGAGGTTCATTGTCATGTTACGCATCACGTTTGAGCTTCTGTAAGAACCAATGAGGTTCATTCTCGTGTTACGCAGCACGTTTGAGCTTCTGTAAGAACCAATGAGGTTCATTCTCATGTTACGCATCACGTTTGAGCTTCTGCAAGAACCAGTGAGGTTCATTCTCGTGTTACGCATCACGTTTGAGCTTCTGTAAGAACCAATGAGGTTCATTCTCATGTTACGCATCATGTTTGAGCTTCTGCAAGAACCAATGAGGTTCATTCTCATGTTACACATCACGTTTGAGCTTCTGCAAGAACCAGTGAGGTTCATTCTCATGTTACGCATCACGTTTGAGCTTCTGTAAGAACCAATGAGGTTCATTCTCATGTTACGCATCACGTTTGAGCTTCTGTAAGAACCAATGAGGTTCATTCTCATGTTACGCATCACGTTTGAGCTTCTGTAAGAACCAGTGAGGTTCATTCTCATGTTACGCATCATGTTTGAGCTTCTGTAAGAACCAATGAGGTTCATTGTCATGTTACACATCACGTTTGAGCTTCTGCAAGAACCAGTGAGGTTCATTGTCATGTTACGCATCATGTTTGAGCTTCTGTAAGAACCAATGAGGTTCATTGTCATGTTACACATCACGTTTGAGCTTCTGCAAGAACCAGTGAGGTTCATTGTCATGTTACGCATCACGTTTGAGCTTCTGTAAGAACCAGTGAGGTTCATTCTCATGTTACGCATCACGTTTGAGCTTCTGCAAGAACCAGTGAGGTTCATTCTCGTGTAGCACGTTTGAGCTATGGAAAGCTACCGTTGCTATTGTTACCTCTCGCCATCGCTTCTTTTCACTAGCATCTGTTTGGTGAAAATACTCTGCTAAAACCTATACTTTTATTTATTTTTTCCTCACAATGGAAGTTGCTGTGTACAGGGTATAAACAAGTATATTTTTTGATTTTAGTGAACTCTCCCTTTAAGATGAAATACAGGATACACTCTCTCGGATGTGGATATCAAATGTGACACATGATTTAGCATCATGATTGAACCAAAAGTGTTTCTGACATAAGCTCTCTGCAGGGGGTGCAGTGTTTCATCAGATGCACTATGAGGAACTATTTGAGACCCCATCACATTGTATTCTCAGTATCACTCACAGTGAGAGACCAGAGAAATACACTAAATCAAAGATGCCTTCAGATGTTCTCTATTCTCTCAGAACCCTGATGTGCTTCTTCTGAAGGATTCTCTCTTCTCTATGTTCTGAGACCATGAAGCTGCCATCACTCAGAGATACGGCCTGCTCTGCTGTTTCATATGACACATTTAAACATTTAAATACCATGTCTGACACTTCCGTCATCAAAGTGTGTAAGGGTTTAGCCACACAGGTTCTCTTTGTTTTCTGTTTTCAGATTTGATCAGGGCTAAACGGACCTGTGGCATAAACCACAGGCTTCCTGCCTGCCAGCACACTTAGCATGTTTCACTACCTCATATAGCAAGCTGCTTTAGATCTGCAGTGGATCAATGAATCAATATGATAGCAACGCCCTGGCAACCACCTACAACACCCTATGGTGGCTAGCTCTCACATTTTCTTCAGAAAATGTAAAATTACGGTTACTATGTCATTTTATTTTATCTAGATCATCTTTTTGCCTGCTATAATCTGTGAGTCTGCTATTGTTCAGCATGTTGCATTCTCTCCATCCGTTCTCTTTTCCCTTTCTTTAGCTCTCTCAGTTTCTCTTTGCACACAAAATGAAGCAGGTACTTGAAAACAATAATCTTTGAGTGATATCAGCAGTGTTATCATTGCAATGATTGCCCATAAGAGTAATTAACATTTAGTTGCCTAGCAAGCATCTTAATGTCGAGAGCAGCTCACCCACCTCTTCACCTCTTCACATACACTTATCTTAATGTTAATTCATCTCATTCGTTTGGGGCCAGTAAATGCTGCATAGGAGGCAAAATGATCAAATTATGTGGACATCAAAGGAATATTTCATCTGAATAAGTAAACAAACAAACAAATACTTATAGCCTAAATGAATAAATGAGTGAATATACAAAATGAAAGATAAGACAATTACAGGTTTTGAAATCTGCTGTGTTATTTGTGTCCTGGACCCCCATTTTTTTTAAGCCAATTACATTAAAGGATTAGTTCACTTTTAAATAAACTGTTGCTGATAATTTACTCACCCCATGTCATCCAAGATGTCCATGTCTTTCTTTCTGCAGTAGAAAAGATATCGAGGTTTTTGATGAAAACATTCCAGGATATTTCTCCATATAATGGACTTCAATGGGCCCAAACGGTTCAAGGTCCAAATGACAGTTTCAGTGCAGCTTCAAAGGGCTTTAAATGATACCAGACGATGAATAAGGGTCAAATGTTGCCTGTGCGTCTGCAACCATTATACGCATGCATGTATGAATGCAATAGACTGAAGCAGATGATTTTATAGGATTTAGTTTATCATTAATGGTATAATTCTGCATTTGCTAAAAAAAAAAATTGGTTAAAGACCCTACAGACTCATTGCTCAGCTTTTAATGAAAGCAGTGAACTCATTATAAACAAGTTAATTGGAAATAAATCATAAACTGTAAACCAATCAGCCATCAAAATAAATAAATTATAAAATTAGTGATAAATTAGCTTATGTGTTTAATAAACATCAATAAAGACTATTTATTCAAACCAAGTTTTTTAAGTAGGCCTAATCATTATCGGTATTATTTGAAAGCTTAAATTCTCAAAAATCACCCTGTTTTGCAATCGTTGTATAAAAAAGCTTTATAAAATGATCAACACCACATAACTGAATTTAAACAATTTTTAAGAACAGGGAAAATGATAAATTATACATTTATTTAAAATATGATTATATGTAATATACTAGATACACTATTTGAATGCACATAGCTTATCAATCCAACAGTTAACATTTACAACACTGTGTGTATGTGTTAAGCTGTGTAAAAATAGGGGGTTTTCGTTTGCATTTGTCTGAATTCGGCAGCAGACTACCGGAATGAAAAAGCAGAAATATGTCGCTTTCTCTTCTTTAACTACTCTTAAATTTAGTTTAATTTAAACTAATTTAAATTAATTTAAACTTTCTTTCAAAGACCAATGTTTGTTTTCACATACTTTCCAATCCTTGGAAAATTCAAGAATTCAAGAACCGGGAAGCCTGTTATTAACTATAACCAAATGTTACATGTTTTTGTGTAGATCCAAACATTATAATTGCTAAACTAGCACAATACATGAAGAACGTGTTAACTAACATGACATTAAAAAGTAACCGTAGTTGAAAACCTGCAATATTTACCCAGCTCCTGATCTGCATCTGATACTGAGTATGCCTCATTTGTAGTTATTTTTGTAATGCATTCATCTGTTTTATTGCTTGAAAAAGTTGTATTGTTTAAGCACTTTATTTGTTTCTGATGGACCATGTGGTGGGAGGCTTTGGATGAAGATTAATGAAGATTAATGTCCCTCCCTAACTAATCTTGTGTCGTTTTTGGCTGAACATAAATCATTAAGTTATCTTAAGAATACAATTATTCACAACATAGGCTAGGTTTCAGTTTAGAACTAGTTTAATACCATTCTAATCAAAATATCAATCACCCTACCTACCTTAATCAACCTTAAACACTGGTCTATGAATAAGGCTTTATTGTGGTAGGCCTATAGGCAGTCATTAAGGCACAACAATAGTTTTCTGGTTGAATGTTTAGCTCAAGTCTAGAAGGCTCTACAAGTTATGATGCCGAACATGAATCAGAATAAGTTCAGGTATTGCACATCTTTAGCAGACCACCCTAAAATCCACTAGAATGCAGGAAATCACATCTACTTAATCCAAAATTTCCTGGTTGTGGACCTTCACCGATGTCTGCTTCACAGAATGTAACCAATATTGTCCATCTCCAGTAGGCTGCCCATATCAATGGCTTTGGGCCTCCCCACAAACCATCAGAACGCAGGGTATACATGGGTACACTCAAGGCCGGATTTACCACCGGGCCGATTGGGCCGGTGCCCGGGGGCCTCCGACCTCTAGGGGGCCTCCAAGACCACACTAACTGTGGCCCTTTTTTTTATTTTATTTTTTTATTATTAGATTAAATTAAAATTAATGAATGAGTGTGTGTATGTGTGTTAACAAAAAATAATTTGCACACAAAAAAAAAAACATGATCAGCTTTTCGGTTGTGTCTGATGATGACAATGAGTCAGCATCAGTTTACCGCGGAAACGCGGCAAGAAGACTGTGAAATAGAGTTGAGGACAAATACAAATAAAAAAAACATGCCATGGATAAAAAACGATGGAGCAGTGGAGCCAATAAAAGGAAAGCTAAAAGAGAGAAGGATATCAGAGAAGAATTAATAAGGAGTACTATTCCAACAATCTCCACTTTTTTTAAAAGTCTCGACTCAAAAGAGCCTGGCGTCACCGGCGCCTGCGGTGGTGATGGTAGCAGCATAGAGGATTGTAGTTCTGGGGGGCCTCGAAAATTTTGTGCCCAGGGGCCTCTGTTTTCTAAATCCATGCCTGGGTACACTGTTAGACTTTACCGCAAAAAATCCCAGTAAATTACAATTTATATTATTTACGATTAGCTACTGTAATATGCACTGCATTATGGGTATTTTAATGAAATTTACAGTAACTTACTGTATATGGGAATTTGCTGTATTTTACTGTTTACGTAAAAGCAATAGTGCTACTGTAAACAGACAAATACAGACACACACACACACACGCACACACACACACACACACACACACACACACTGGATGTTTAAAAGTTAAATAAAAAACATGTGGATGGAAGGATGTAAAATGAGTTCTTTGTGGGAGACAAAGAAGTAATTTTTATCCTACCCTTTTCACATTTTCGGGTTTCTCAGAGCGGAAGTCGTCATAGTTGGGTTAACTTTTATAGCGGTGAATGAGAGAATACATTATACATATATTTTGTCTGCCCATTTGCTCAAATAGTAAAAGATAAACTCCACAATAATGATTTCACAACTTTCAAAAAGAGGGAAAAAATAGAGTATAGAGTAAATAGAGTAAAGTATTAGTGTTATAAATGTCCATACATTTTTTTTAAACGTATTAGTGTTATAAATGTACATACATAAAAAAAAAATGAAAATACAAAAAACTTTGCAGGATTTACGATATTAATGACTGATGACTGAGTTGCTGATTGAACAGTCATCACAGTCTGTACAAGGATCAGTCATTCTATTTTATTTATTGTTATTTTAATGCCAGAGTAATAGCAGTTCAAGTGTGGTGATATAAATGTAATTTTTAAATACTTTATGCACAGCTGCACTACTTCCTGAACTTCAGCCAGCTCCTTTGTTTCCTGTCTGTCATTATTGGACAAACTGATTAATCCAGGTGTGTCTGATTATTGTTGTTGCGACTACAGAGGTCAGGCACACCTGGATTAATCAGTTTGTCCAATAATGGCAGACAGGAAACAAAGGAGCTGGCTGAAGTTCAGGAAGTAGTGCAGCTGTGCATAAAGCCAAATAAGGTTTGTATCAAGTGCGCGCATAACGGACGTCCCTGCCTGTGGATCGGATCGCCAGACACAGCTGCGAGTTTTCCTGAGGTAAGAAGTTTTTACTTAACAAATTTGTCACAAGTGTCTTTGTTACTTTTAAAACGTAAACCAATATCCATTAAATATAGCTACATATATGAAGAAAGTAAATAATAATATCGAATTGCTATCACTATAAACTGTTCGTTTTCCTCAAGAACCGCTTTCGTAACCCATTCAATTTGCATACAATTGACTAACTTACCTGCATTTTACATTAATATGCCAAAATATCTCTCTATCTGTCTGTCTGTCTGTCTGTCTGTCTGCCAGCCAGTGTAGGCTATACACCAGAGGATTCATATATATTATAATATAAGTAAAATAATAATTAATTCAAGAATGTTCATTGTGGTTTATTTATTATATTATTTCATTTTTACATGCCACTGAAGGCTATGTTGTCTTCTCTCTTTTTTCAGTGTTGATAGTCATTTGATTGTGTAAGTGGTCAATCTAGCAGTCATCCTATATCCGTGAATTATCATGTGCATAACATTTAGTCATCATTAGTCAATAAACATTGATGAAAATTATGTTTCTTCTTTTTGTCTCTATCAATAGGAGCTAACTACACCCCAAAGAGCCACAGCACTGAGCATCTTTGGCTTTGTAAGTATATATTTTGACTAACATGTGATTAACGTCTTTTAATGCTTAACATTTTATTATTTCAACAATACTTGTTGCCTACATTTCCTACTTGGCATCTATTTGTTATCTTGTTGTGACTGTTTAGTCTCATGTGGGATATGGCACTGCATAACATGACAAAGTAATTAAAAATGATTAATTGCATGCACTTAAAAATATGTATACATTATTTTATATGCAGATCATATCCAACCAGTGACCAGAAAACAGAGAGACTGAGGAATAGATAGAGATATGGACAAAGCTGGACTAGAACTAAAACCTGAGCTAAAAACTAATCATGCAAGTATGTACAGGTGCAAGTATTTAATTATGTGCAATTTCTGAGACTTTTATTTTTTTATTTTCGGCCAACCTCGTCTTATGCTGCCTTCATGTGCGGTGTGTCCAAGAGACGGTGTGAACATGACCTTTACATGTTACAGCGTGAGTTGGAGGGAGGTGTCTTCCGTCAGTAGCTTGCTTTCTGATTGGGTATTGTTTCGTTTCACGTGATAATCTCCAGAGTGCGCACACTTGTCCTCGGGATAGATAGATAGATAAATAGATATATCTAATAAGTATAACTATACATAACTGCTGCTGCACAAGTTGTTACCTCATCTGTCCATGAAGAAATTTAGATGAGAGAAACTCATGACCATTTCTCACACATTTTCCCTCTGTTTTGTTTCAGATCAGCCATCAGTAGTTTACCAGCCAAGACCAACTTTCTTACTTTTTGTTGCCGTATCGTCATGATCTCAGCTTTGATTTGTTGTTATGAATTCAGTTCTCTATTTTTTTTTTTTTGGTAATTGAAAGTGACGGTGAGTAAAAAATATACTGATGTACATGGACTCTTGAATTTATTAAATGTATTATTTATTCTATAGCATTCATGTAAAATATTCAAAATAAAGTCATAACATATTATCATATATTTTGTAAAATAAATTACTGTAAAAATGATTATACTGTAAAATGAAATTACGGTAAGGGCATCATACTGTAAAACATACTGTAAAACGTACTGTAAAAAATACTGTAAAACACATTTACAGGTAAGCGACTGTTAAGGGGCAGTAACAGTAACTTACTGGCAATAGTAAGTTACCGCAAAAAAAATGTCTAACAGTGTACAACATCAAATTAATTCCAATTCTCTGATATCTGCGCGGCATAATTTTGATCTCCCCTGACAAAATCTCGCTCCAAGGTTTTTGATAAGTTGGCAGGTATGCATTTGAGTGTGTTGAAAGTTATAATTCTACTCTGTGCGTTCGTTCAGCGGCTACTATGAGACACTTGCTGCACACTGCAGTGAGCTAGATCGACATTAAGCATGGCAAAACATTCAAGAGATTCAAACAATAAGACCAACTGTGTTGAGCTGTATAACAATGATTGGTTTTCTGTCGATGAATGTCTCCAAACAGTTGCTCACCTGTCTAATAAAACACATCATATTAAAGCGTGTTTCCATGGTTTCTACAAAATAAACCCAGAAAACGCGAGTATGATGTCATTGATAGGCGACGCACAGACACGGTCCGTGTCCTGGTTCAAACTGATTATTTCTCTGGATTTAAACATTCTCGGAAACATTTGGGATAATGTAAGTACACAAGTCAACAAAATATATAAAAATAATGTAGTGCAAGTCTTACTCGTGCAATATATACACTAGGCCTACATTTAGTATTTCTAGCTCTTATTACAGGTCATGCACAATTTAGTCAACTATTTTTTGTTGTAGATTTTCTCTAAAAGATTGTTTCTCTTCTTCTTTTAAAAAATGTAATTACATAATTTTGTATAATAGCCTACATACTCTTCATTATGGAAGCTTGCTTTAATGCTTCTGCCACAGAATAAAAAAATAAAAGTAATTGCGACTTTTTCTCTCACAATTCTGACTTTTTTCTCTCAACTTTACATCTCACACTTCTTCGTTGTAGTTTTTCCAGAATTGCGTGATATAAACTCGAAGTGCAAGTTTTGAAATCATAACTGGGTGTTAAAGTCAGACAGTGCGGTTGGGTTAAATGTTTACTTAACCCTTTAACTGTCACCCCCCTTTTTGAGAATACACATGAAAATGCACTATCCAAACTTAAAGGGCTGTAATTCAAGAATGCCTTGGGATATAGACCAAAGTTTGGTCTCGTTTTAAAGACGACACTCTGCAGATTATTGCTGAAGTGAAAGCAATTCAAAATATGAAAGTAAGAAAGAGTTATGGAAGTTTAAATTTACTGTAAATGAAAAATACTGTACTAAATATTTTGTATTTCATATAAAATATATATTTTACAAAAAAGAATTTACTCTAAAATTACTATAAAATCAAAGCCATATGTCTAACCAATTTGTGTTCCAAATTTGAAGTTGATATCACAAAAATTAAAGTCCCCATGAGATTGTTTAGGTGCTGTACCAAAAATAGCCACCGGGGTGTCATTCAAATTCCATTGATTGTTTTTTTGATGCATTTTCCTGTAAATGTCTGTTTAAATATCACTTCCATCACAAAACAGTCACCAAATATGGACCCTTGAGACTCAGACCTTTCTGACGATATGTGTTTTGTCAAGATTGGAAAAGATTTTGAATATAAAGTAATTCAAATAATTGTTGTAATATGAAACATGACACCGCCCACTAGGGGTGGAGCCCGCTAGAATAAGTTAGAGTAAGGTTTCCATTGTAACACTATGTCCGATTTCAAAACGGTTTTCACAGGATAAATTTTGAGTTTGTATGCTTTCAAATGATACCTAATTTATGGTAATTACTCAAATATATGATACGAAAAAAAGGCAATCAAAAAAAGAGCACCGGGACGGTGACAGTTAAGGGGTTAAAACAACCCAATTGCTGGGTTAGTGAATTTTCAACCCAACTTGGGTTATTTTTAACCCAGCATTTTTTAGAGTGTATACCTTTTTTTTGTTTTTTTTCTAAACTTGCAATTCTGACTTTTCCCCCCTCTGAATTTGAATTTATAACTCGCAATTGCAACTTTAACTCACAATTCTGATGAAAGAAGGCGCAATTATCTTTGAAATTGTTTTATTCCGTAGCGGAAACAAGCAGTTTTTGTTTTTAGAGTCAGTGGTTGCTAAACCACATAATTATTTGCAGCTAATACATGCATACATAATCTATTTTATTATGAGAGATGCTGAGAATAAATTGGATTATAACTACAATTGGATAGGCCTATAACTACTTTTCATGAATTCTTTTACTTTTAACTTTTTCAAATGAACTTTTCACTGTATAACATTTACACTGAAATGGTAGATTTTAAAAACAAAAAATTATATTATGAAAAAAAAGCCCCTGTAGATAAAATCACTGAAGCGTTGCAGGACTCTTTCTCATTCTAAGATAAAGACTGACATCTTCTGGCTCTCATGTCAAATTGCAAGTATTTGCCTAAAAAGAAAAAAACCCCAAGCCACATTACAGAATTTGTCTATAAACCGTGATATTACAATTTCTGTTTCATTGTACTGAAACATCAACATAATCATAAATTATACATAATTCTTTTCTCTTCTGTTAAAACCTTGAAATGTATAAAATTTGATTTTCAACAGGAAACGCATTAAAATACAAGGAACTGGATCAACCAGCTGCAGATAACAGGTTATATTAGGAGAATCTATTGATTCAGGTGAAAACGAACACACAGTAATGTGTACATAACTCCTCATGATTGTGTGTTGTGAACCTGTTGCATCATGCTGGCAATAACAGGAACAGGAGTATTGAATTATTGATTCACTGCTGCTTTCCTCCAAAACCATTAGTTCCTTATTCTCCTTCTCCACATTACACTTTATTTTTTTCCAAAAACACATGACAATCTGCACTCATCACATTCACAGAGGAGACCATTGAGTTCAAACAAAGGACAAGGTTTTGTTCAAGCCATCTTATTTTGGTTCAATGAACTGTACCCTGTTAGACTGAAGTGCACTTTAGACACCTGGATGCGAGGTCTTTTAACACAATCTCTACATAGTATTACAAAAACACTCTGGGTTTTTGCTTTCTGCGTGTTCTAAAAGGCACTCAAGAAAAGGGTGAATGGTGAATAGGTGGTGCTTATGTTTCAGAAAATGTTATCTGACCACACTTTAGGAGGTCAAACTAAATATTTTATATATTAACTATTATATCCAAATATCCATCTATTCTCCAAACCACCTGTCCTATGTCGGGTCATGGGGTGCTGGAGTCTATCCCAGCATCTCTGGGCGAAGGCGGGAAAACACCTGGATGGACGATTGCTATTATTAAACTTAAATTTGAGATTTATGAATTACATATAACATTTGGCTATTAAACTTAATGTGATGCATATTTGTCAGTCAAGATTTCTACACTCATTGCATTATTTGCACCTACTGTATTTTATTTTATTTAAACAATGCATTTTATTCATATCGCTTAGCAATCAGCATAAATCTGTTCACTGGGAAAACATTTGATTCAGTTCTAAAGTATGAACATGGTTAAATATGGATAGCTGTGGAACAACAATGTTTATTTAGTTCAAATGCATGAATTGATTTATCGATGATACATTTATGAACCTGGGTGATTTTGTATTTAAAATACTTCTTTAGTTTATTAGTACAGTATATTACAGAAATCTTACCTGTTTCATATCCATTTAATTTATGTTTGACTGACAAATATGCAATCAGATTAAGTTTATTGGTTTGTTTATAATAAAACTGTAATCCAAATGGATGGAAGTTTTATATGCAATTCAAATACACAAATCTTAAATTTAGGCATAACTATGTTCTGATTTATTTTATATGAAGTTTATGGCATGCCTGTTTTCATTTTATTTAGAATATGTGCAATTTAAAAAAAACAGAGATGTGTGATTGCATAATATAATAATTTAAAAAATAAATAAAATAATAATAATAAAAAAAGTACAACTAAAATCTACTTTTCTTGCTATAATGTTCAATAAGAGTTTTTCAAATGTATGAAATTCTCACTCCAGAAATTAGCAAAAATGTAGGCCTAAATATGTTTTTTAAAAATATTTTAATTTTTTTTTTTTATTTAAAGCTTTTCACATTTTTACAAAACCCCCCACCCCATGCCAGCAAATAAGTAACAAGTAAATAAATAATATAAAACATAATAAAAATAAATAAATAAAAGAAAATAATAAAAATGCCCATATATACATATGTATAAGTGCATACACACAGAAACATACAATATCCACACATACAGATGTACATTGTAAAACATCTACTTACACATACATTAAAATAAATTACTTAAAATAACACGCCAATACCAATGGTTATTTGGTAAACAATTACCCAATTATGGAAAAAAGTATTTGCACCCTGCAGAGCACTATATAATCTACAGTACCACATCTAATATAAATCCAAAATGTTAAATTCAATGGTCCTCTTCCAGAAATTCTATAAAGGGCTTCCAAATCTGTAAAAATGTATTCGCTTTACCACAAATTTCATATATATTTCAACCTAATATTGCAACAAGGGGATCATGAGAAAATTCATTCTTAAGTACTTTAGAATAAAAGCAAAAGACCTCAGACCAAAATTTGTATATTTTTGGGCAGAACCAGAATAAGTGAGCCAATGTGCCCTCACTGGACTTGCATTTAATACACAAAGGTGAGAGAGAGGGATATATAGAATGTAATTTTGTACGAGAGTAGTGTAATCTATGCACAGCTTTGTATTGTATCAGTTGCTAAATATGTTTTGAGTATCTGATTTTCTATTTATTTTATATGGAATTAATTTCATTATTTTAATTTAATTTCAATTAGGATATGTATAAATACAATTTAAAACCAGATATGTGTGATAAAATAAAATAAATAAAAAATAATACAAAAATAAATAAGCACATAAATAAAATAAATTAAAAATATATATATATTTTTTTACAATAAACTGAAATAAATGTATTTACTTCCTTTCATTTAATTTAGGATATGTATGAATACAATTTAAAAGCCAGAGATGTGTGATTACATAATAATAAAAAAAAAAAAAAATGAAATGAAATGAATGAAATTAAATAAATGAAATGAAATAAATAAAATAATGTTTTTTTTGTTTTTACAATAAACAGAAATAAATGTATCTACTTCCTTTAATTTAATTTAATTTAGGATATGTATAAATACAATTTAAAAACCAGAGATGTGTGATTGCATTAAAATAAAATAAAATAAAATGAAAAGAAATAAAATAAAATAAAATAAAATAAAATTAAATAATAATTAAATAAAAAAATAAATATTGATTTTCTACAATAAACTGAAATAAAAGTATCTACTTTTCTTGCTATATATATTTTATGTTTAATAAGTTCATCAAATGTATAAATGTATAATAATAAATGTATCAAATATTTCTCACTCTAGATATGAGAAAAACATGACGTGTTTCAGTAAGTATATAAAGGTTAGAGTTATATTAAATGACACCTTGGCCTTAAATACGCTCGATGTATTTCCACACACTCAGAAACACAACTGTATCAGCTAGCCTTATTCAACACAATTGCTTCACTCCAGTGTTCTTTAACCTTTAAGAAAGCAACAGCAGTGTGATTGACTGCTTGGCCCTGAAACGAAGCTATCCCAGGAAACATGTAACATTTTATCTCAGAGGCTTGAGTTCCACCCTTTAGAGAATGACTATATGACATAGCCAGAAGGGCTGGCTCCAAATAAATAAGAACAAATGTGAGCAGTCCTTATCCTCAGCATAGCACAGATGTGATTCTTTAGGCATCGCTGAGCCACTTGTCACTCAGTTCTCATGTGAATTTCACTTTGTTTCGTAGCCCATTTGTGCAAATGACCCAAGTGCATGTCATTACATCACACATTCACAGCTGTTATTTCACAATCATGTCATGCATTGCCCTAACCTGGATATAGCGGCGTCCTGCTTCAATTTTGTTTTGATGCACTGCCATCAATTCTTTGGGAATATTACACGGCCAGAGAAGATGAAGCACCTTCAGTGCAAAGGTTATATAACGCAGACACACATCCATCACTGATAATGAGGACAGATTACTCCAGAATTCAGCTCCTTCATGTTCCTCATCTACTATGTGCTACAACACCACAGCTGAGGACGGCAATATTGCGCTTCTGTTAGTCAGATCAGTTTTGCTTGTTAATTTCATGTAGCACATATAGCACAAAAAATGGCTGCAAATGCTGGTAGTTTTCTAAATCACATCATCACTTTACATGGCTAACATGTTCATTTATTTGGCTATTTGTCATTATAAAATGTGAAAAGGGGTGTATCTTAGGCTTTTAAACTTCCATAAAGTTTAAAAAAAATTTTTTTTTAACATTATGTCAATACACTAATCAGGCATAACATTGACAGGTGAAGTGAATATAACACTGATCATCTCTTCATCACGGCACCTGTTAGTGGGTGGGATATATTAGGCAGCAAGTGAACGTTTTGTCCTCAAAGTTGATGTGTTAGAAGCAGGAAAAATGGGCAAGCGTAAGGATTTGAGCGAGTTTGACAAAGGCCAAATTGTGATGGCTAGATGACTGGGTCAGAGCATCTCCAAAACTGCAGCTCTTGTGGGGTGTTCCCGGTCTGCAGTGGTCAGTATCAAAAGTGCTCCAAGGAAGGAACAGTGGTGAACCGGCGACAGGGTCATGGGCGGCCAAGACACATTGATGCCCGTGCGGAGTGAAGTCTGGCCCGTTTGGTCCGATCAAACAGACGAGCTACTGTTGCTTAGCCTGACAAGCCATACCACATCAAGATGTTGGGTCTGGGAACTCACCATTGGCAGGGCTCAATCCGAGGGGCGGGACAAACGGTTGTCATTCAAATTCCCTCTGCAGGCATTCGGATAGCACTATGAGCGCCACAACCAACCAGAGCAAAGAAGAATGTGAATCCGAGCTAACGTTAGTTGATAGACTTTCGGCGTATCCGGTAGGCAAAACTTCGAACACATCTTCTTTTCTTAAGAATGACTTCAGTGCCGTTCTTTGTTCTTTTATCAAAGAAAAGCTTAACTCCAAGTCTTCCAGAGTCGTGGCCAAAGCCGATTCGAAAGACCGCTGTTCGCCAGGTTCTTTTGTTCTCTTGTTCACACTGTGATTGGCCTGACCAGAGTTTGGTTTTTCCAGCTCTCAGGTTTACCGAGAGCTGCTAGACTACACTCGCGGCAAAATAAATTTTCTGCCGCTAGGGTGAGTCTAGATTTCTAGGCTAACTGTAGCTCAAACTGCTCAAGAAGTTAAAGCTGGTTCTGATAGAAAGGTGTCAGAATACACAGTGCATCGCAGTTTGCTGCGTATGGGGCTGCATAGCCGCAGACCAGTGACCCATGACCCATGATGACCCCTGTCCACTGTTGAAAGCACCAACGGTGGGCATGTGCGCATCAGAATTGGACCACAGAACAATGCAAGAAGGTGGCCTGGTCTGATGAATCATGTTTTCTTTTACATCACGTGGATGGCCGGGTGTGTGTGCACCGCTTACCTGGAGAACACATGGCACCAGGATGCAGCAACGGGACAAAATATTTCAACAACGTGATTCAGATTTCACTTTGCACAACTACTACAAGACAGCTTACAACTGTCAGCTGGTGGCTCATGTCACATCTACGTTGTCAAAGTGAGCGCTTCTAATTGACTTCACTTTGCCCTGTTGAAGCCTATGGGGTCGCTGTGTCCATTTCTTTTACTGTCTATGGTATTAGCCAACTGCTCTCGCGGCACTTTGTTGACATACGTCACTGTCACGTGGCGATCAGCCGGCGATCGGTCTCAAGGGGGTAATCCAGCCCCCGCAAAGCGTACCTTCCATAGGGGCAGCCATTGCTAACCAAGCCATCCCCTGCTGTTAGCATCCCATTGACTCCCATTCATTTTGGCCTCACTTTGACAGCGAATATCTTTACATCTGAGGCGTTTAAAGACTCCATTTGTCCATTGTTTATTTCTAAACAAACACGACAATGTATAAAATGCTCCATTACCTTGTATCTTACACAATCGCCCCGTAGAAGCTGTTTTTGTAAAACATAGGCTAACGTTTGCGTCATAACCATGCGACTCCGTCTCGCTGTACCGTATAGACCCGAGGAGAAGCTCACAGGCAATCTTTTACTGTCTATGAGGCAATCGGGGGGACGTGGAGGCATAAACGCTGATAGAGATGTCGCAAAACCTACTTCATTCATCAAAGGTTGCTCCTGCTCACTCTCTCTGTCTCTGCAAGATTCGGTGATTCAGATTTCACTTTGCACAACTACTAGAAGACATACAACTGTCAGACAGGTTGCTCATGTCACATCTACGTCGTCCAGCTCAGTCTGAGGCTGCGCAGTACACTCAGCCATCAGGAGGTGAGTGCTTCTACATGACTTCGCTTTTCTGCGTTGAAGTCTATGGGGTCGCTGTGTCCATTTCTTTTACTGTCTATGAAGGGTCTGCACATCGCTGTATGTCTCATTGGTTGTTTTAGTCACGTGTTCTCAGTTCAGTTCTGTCATTGTTCTGATTGTTCACAGGTGTGTCTTGTTTAGTCATTAGTCAGGTGGACAAAGTACACAACTCCATTACTTGAGTAAAAGTAAAAGTACTATTGGTTAAATATTACTCCATTACAAGTGAAAGTTGTAAAGATAGATTTTTACTTAAGTAAATGTACAGAAGTACTTGCTTTTAAAAGTACTTAAGTATCAAAAGTAAAAGTAAACGCATTATTTTATTATTGTTGTATGAATGCACGCTGTTCCAACATGGTGGTTTAAGCCAGTCATGCTCCATCTGACATGCTAGCATACCTTGAACTCATTTAAATACTTGTTTAAAAGTTACAAAGCTCTTATCAAAGTCAAAATCATACTAGAAAAGAAAGGCTTCTACATTGTGTAATTGTTGATAGGATTATGTAAAAAACATTTCTGAAAGGACTTCAGTTAACATTATTAGCCCAACTACGTTTTTGCATGCTAACTAACATCATTGTCGAACATTACCTGTGTTAGCGCTGTATCCACAAGGCTATGGCAACTTGGCGGGTAAATCTATAAAAATCATTTGACCAACCATATTTCATACCAATGTTAATTTTGACAGCAAATTTTGAGTTAGTTTTAGTCATGTGAGATGGTGGTCCGGTGGGTTAAACCATGAAACTGATACACAGAAGGTTGCTGGTTCGATCCCAGTGGTCACCACCAGTGTGTCCTTGAGCAAGGCACTTTACTCCATGTTGCTCCAGGGGGATTGTCCCTGAAATAAGGGCACTGTAAGTCGCTTTGGATAAAAGCGTCTGCCAAATGCGTAAATGTAAATGTCATAGTCTTTTGACTATAACATTTTAGGCATCTGAATTGTTTTAGTTTTAGTCTATAATAAGATTTTAGTAGAATTAGTAGAACTAAAATTCAGTACTTGTGGTCTGGTATCTGAGAGGCAACTTTCTGTGTGCACTTTCGTGTCGTCGCACTTTTTCAGACTTATCCATGTCTGCTCTTCTTAATTTTAACTTTTAAGTATGACTATGGTTGCGCGCACTGCGTCTGGGAACTGCCGCCTTCAATTTTGCCCTCAATTGATTAGTGTTTAAAAAATACTTGGAAATCATTGAACATCATGTGATCCTACAAGAGTGATTACTGATAGGCTGTCTACACAAACAAAAAACGAATCATCCACTGACTTTCAAAGCGGCTACGACTTTCTACTTCGAGGTCCTTGATAGAAATGTAATGGAGTAAAAAGTACGATATTTGTCTTTCAAATGTAGTGAAGTAAAAGTCATAAGTTTCCAGAAAAAACACTACTCAAGGAAAGTACAGATACTCAAAAAGTGTACTTAAGTACAGTACTCAAGTAAATGCACTTAGTTACTGTCCACCTCTGGTCTGTTTTGTATCTGTTCATGCACTTGGATTCATCACTACAGCTTGCCTTCAGTGGATCAATTACATTAATGCACTGCGAATTAACATAAACAAACAATGAAGAACTGTATTTTTATTACCTTACATTAATAAAGAAGAGATTAATAATTACATTAATAAATGTATAGGTCATTGTTAGTTTATGTTAGTAAACTATGAGACCTGATTGTAAAGTGTTACCATTTTGTCTTTTCATTTGTGGGGTAAAATGGAACTTGAACATGTTTTTGTGAGAAATACCTATATTTGATACTGACGTATTTGATATACAGTGAGGAAAATAAAGCCGCGTTTCCACCGCAGGAACTTTCCCCAGGAACTAGGAACTTTGGGGTGGTACTCGGTGTGTTTCGACCGCAGAAACCAGAGTCTAAATGAAGTTCCGGGTAAATATTTCCCCCTCCGAGCGGCCCTGCTCCCGAGGTGGTACTTTTTCAAAGTTCGGGAACTTTCGGGGGTGGGACTTGGGCGCTGAACATGCTGATTGGTTGAGCTCACGCAGCATTTTATTTCAACCGGCATTTTTAAAAGGATTTTTGCGAGGATCGTTCTGCGTTCAGTAAATATCAGCCTTGCTCTTTCTGTCCGATGTCCGCGCGTTCGTCTCAGCAATCGCACAGTCAATGTCCGTAATAGCTGATGATAACATACTTTGTCATATTTTAAATCTAGCTTTACGA
The DNA here is from genome assembly GCA_023566225.1 of Romanogobio albipinnatus. Taxonomy (NCBI): domain Eukaryota; kingdom Metazoa; phylum Chordata; class Actinopteri; order Cypriniformes; family Gobionidae; genus Romanogobio; species Romanogobio albipinnatus. The sequence continues at coordinate 8,304,182 of CM042250.1, read as the reverse complement.
GCTTTCAGAATACACTTTAGTATCAGTGCTCGTCTCTTTTCCGCCGTTTTGTTAATTACCGCTTTAGTAAACTGATACATAACCAGCAAAAGCAGCGCTGCTTGCATCTCCTCCACTTGTTATTGTTGCAGACAGTATCGCACAAAAATGATTACTGTCCGTCGCTGACTGGGAGGAGCAGTCGCGCTGTGCGCAGTCCTACATCACCGGACTAATTTGCCTAATCTTCTCTGTACTTTAGACCACAGTGGAAACGCAGACAGCAGCAGGTCTAGGGGAAAAAAAGTTCCTGTAAAAAAAGTTCCTGGTACAAATTGTTCCAGGTAATTTCGGTGGAAACGGGGCTTAAGTATTTGAACACCCTGCTATTTTGCAAGTTCTCACACTTAGAAATCATGGAGGGGTCTGAAATTGTCATCGTAGGTGCATGTCCACTGTGAGAGACATAATCTAAAAAAAAAAATCCAGAAATCACAATGTATGATTTTTTAACTCTTTATTTGTATGATACAGCTGCAAATAAGTATTTGAACACCTGAGAAAATCAATGTTAATATTTGGTACAGTAGCCTTTGTTTGCAATTACAGAGGTCAAACGTTTCCTGTAGTTTTTCACCAGGTTTGCACACACTGCAGGAGGGATTTTGGCCCACTCCTCCACACAGATCTTCTCTAGATCAGTCAGGTTTCTGGCCTGTCGCTGAGAAACACGGAGTTTGAGCTCCCTCCAAAGATTCTCTGCTGGGTTTAGGTCTGGAGACTGGCTAGGCCACACCAGAACCTTGATATGCTTCTTACAGAACCCCTTGGTTATCCTGGCTGTGTGCTTCAGGTCATTGTCATGTTGGAAGACCCAGCCTCGACCCATCTTCAATGCTTTAACTGAGGGAAGGAGGTTGTTCCCCAAAATCTCGCAATACATGGCCCCGGTCATCCTCTCCTTAATACAGTGCAGTCGCCCTGTCCCATGTGCAGAAAAACACCCCAAAGCATGATGCTACCACCCCCATGCTTCACAGTAGGGATGGTGTTCTTGGGATGGTACTCATCATTCTTCTTCCTCCAAACACGTTTAGTGGAATTATGATCAAAAAGTTATATTTTGGTCTCATCTGACCACATGACTTTCTCCCATGACTCCTCTGGATCATCCAAATGGTCATTGGCAAACTTAAGACGGGCCTTGACATGAGCTGGTTTAAGCAGGGGAACCTTCCGTGCCATGCATGATTTCAAACCATGACGTCTTAGTGTATTACCAACAGTAACCTTGGAAACGGTGGTCCCACCTCTTTTCAGGTCATTGACCAGCTCCTCCCGTGTAGTTCTGGGCTGATTTCTCACCTTTCTTAGGATCATTGAGACCCTACGAGGTGAGATCTTGCATGGAGCCCCAGTCCGAGGGAGATTGACAGTCATGTTTAGCTTCTTCCATTTTCTAATGATTGCTCCAACAGTGGACCTTTTTTTCACCAAGCTGTTTGGCAATTTCCCCGTAGACCTTTCCAGCCTTGTGGAGGTGTACAATTTTGTCTCTAGTGTCTTTGGACAGCTCTTTGGTCTTGGCCATGTTAGTAGTTGGATTCTTACTGATTGTATGGGGTGGACAGGTGTCTTTATGCAGCTAATGACCTCAAACAGGTGCATCTAATTTAGGATAATAAATGGAGTGGAGGTGGACATTTTAAAGGCAGACTAACAGGTCTTTGAGGGTCAGAATTCTAGCTGATAGACAGGTGTTCAAATACTTATTTGCTGCTGTATCATACAAATAAATAATTAAAAAATCATATATTGTGATTTCTGGATTTTTTTTTTTAGATTATGTCTCTCACAGTGGACATGCACCTACAATGACAATTTCAGACCCCTCCATGATTTCCAAGTGGAAGAACTTGCAAAATAGCAGGGTGTTCAAATACTTATTTTCCTCACTGTATATAACCTGATAGGCAGCCGTGGCCTAATGGTTAGAGAATCAGTCTAGTAACCTAAAGGTTGTGGGTTTAATTCTCAATACCAGCAGAAAATGACTGAGGACGGAGCCCTTGAGTAAGGCACCTAACCCCCAATCATTCCCCGGGCGCCACAGCAAAAATGGCTGCCCATGTGTGTGTGTCCACAGTTTGCTGTGTGTGTGTGGTCACTACGCACTACTCCTAATATGTGTATGCACTAATTTTTATGGCTTAAATGCAGAGGACGAATTCCGAGTATGGGTTAGCATAATGGCCTTTACATGTCACTTTCATTTACAAATATTGATTTATTTAGCTATTTTAAAAATTCATGTTTGTAAAAGTTCTTAAAATGGACCAATAGTATAAAAGGAAACAACAACAGGAAAAAGCATTGATTGGTTTGTGCAGGGCACGAGCCATCAGCGGGAGGGTTTTGTTTATGATGCTATAGTAGAGTGTCCATGGTCATTAAAGGTGAGCACTAATGTACTGTGCATCATCCCTGAGCCAAAGCAATCACTGACCTCATTGATTATTCTTCCCATCTGCTTCTTATGGAAGTGGGAAGCCAGAGCAATCTGATGAAGTCATAATAGTACCAGAATTACCATATGGACCCATTTTATGGAGTGAGACCTAATAGAGAATAACAGTGGAGGCCATATTCTGGGCAAAAACATCCACGTGCAAAGGTGCACATTTGGCTTTGTGAGGCTGCTGAGAAAAGTGCGGTGATCTTTGCAAAGTAGAATCATTCATGCAGTATCAAACTCCATCGCAACAAAGCCCCTCAGCGCAAATCATGTTGGGACTGATTGAACAAATTCAATTCGTGATTACTGATCGAAGTTCTGTGCAAATTGGGGTTCATGAACAGATGTGTATTCCAAAAGTATTTTAAACAACACTTAAAATGTATTTGCATATCAAATCAAGTGGCTTCTTCAAACAAATTATGCTAGAGTTTAAATATATATTTTAATTTAATTAGTAAGGCAATTTTTTTGGAGTAAGACAAACCAAATTGTAAGATAATAAGACACAAGTTGTTCTAAATTACTTATTATCATAAATTATTATATAATATGAAAAATATGCCTCTAAACAAATATGGAAGCCCATTTTCACCACATAACAGAAACATATCTTGCTAAATCATAATTATGACATAAAATTAGAAATTATGACATACTAAGTCAAATTTAAAGGTCCCATGGCATGGCATTGTTCTATTATTTTATAATGTTTCCTGAGGTGTACTTATATTGTTAGTATGACTTTTACATCATAAAATGTCATAATTTAGAAATAAAAGGCATTTTTTCAATACTGCTGTTTGCCCTGTGGCTGAATGCCCTGCTTCAAGAGGCGTGTCTGCTGTGAGACTTCAGTAAAAACGCCCACTGTTGTGATTGGCTGACATCTTTGTATTTTAAATGAGCGGAGGGGGCGTGGTTTAACTTGGTCTACGAGGCACGAGCAGGCACGAGCTGCTGCCAGAGAGACGGATGGACCTGAGTTCACTTCACATTAGTTCTCAGCATGTCTGAACTGTTGTAGTTACAGCATATACTTCAGGTTATTAGTCTATTTCTAGTCGGAGGGACTGTCACTCATGTCAGAAAGTTAGTAACTTTAGTAAATTATGGATCAGCGCTGACTCGAGACGCGAACCGTTTAGAACGATTCAGTCCGATTTGGTGAACTGATTCGGTTCACTAAAAAGAACCGGTTCAAAAGAAAGATCGTTCGCGAACCGGACATCACTAACGTACCAGAGACGGAGCTCAGCGATCGCTAACAAAGTTATTTATAGTACCTACTGAGTTATGAGAGCGCTGTCAGTCAGCGCAAGTTTATTGTGTTTGTATCTGAGAGTCCTGAATAAACACGAGCCCCAGTCACACGAGTCCGTCTTCATCATTATTACCAACTTTGTAACACATGCAAAGTACCATTACAGCTGTCGAGATGAACGAGTTATAGTAAGTGTTGATAATAGCATTATTTTTTTAAATAAAATAAAAGCGTCAGTGACGCGCGTTGAGTACACAGCGCAAACAAAGACACAACAGCAGTAATCGAATGTAATCCAGTTTATTGTGGGGCTAGGCTGGCTAGCCCGAATATGCTCACACTTACCCCCCTTCTGCTTAATCTCACGCCGCGTTTGGTGCCTCCGCTGTGGGCCAGATGCAGTACTGGGGGTCGGGGATGTTGAAGGCCAACGGCCAGTGCAGCCCGAGCTTCGGCGTATGTGAGGCCGATGTTGAGCAGAAACTCATGACTGCATGCACATTTTAGAACCGGTAGACGCGACGAGGACGTACAAAAACACTGACTCACAAGATAGAAAACACAAAAACACCGTTCTGTCTGGAGAGAGAGAAGCCGCATTGTGTGCACGAATAATAAATAATTAGCTACACATCAGAAATTACTGATCACAGATCAGAAGGAACTGAAAAAAGACTTACATTTACATTTACATTTATGCATTTGGCAGACGCTTTTATCCAAAGCGACTTACATTGCATTCAAGGTACACATTTTTTTACATTTTGTCAATTCTTGCTTTCCCTGGACTTCTGTTTTCATTTGTACATCCAAACACTGAGAAACTGCCAGCGTTCACTCGTTCACAAGTAACGTTAATGATCTCTCGCGCTTGCATGGGCGTGCCAGATTCTCTGGGCGGAGGAAAGGGAGGTAACCGTTCCTGCTTGGACGTCAAAACAGGAGACTTCAGGATTGGCTCGTCTGGCCTGTCATTTTCTCAAAGGCAGAGAGAGACAGCCAGAACTCGGGTTTACACCGATCAACATTTCTATCCACTTGGGGACAATATTCAGGCTAGGGGAACTCATATTAATGTTGAAAAACCTCATAAAATGAAAATTTCATGCCATGGGACCTTTAAGGTATCTAAATGATGACAAAAAATCATAAATTTAACATCAAAAAGTAATAATAATTAAAACAATGTTTAAATTTTGACATATCATAATTAGGATATAAAAGTAAAAATGATGAATTAGTCAATTTTTCAATCTCATAGTTATGACTTAGTATGTCATAATTATTACTTTTTATCTCAAAATTCAGACTTTATCTTTTTATCATAAGTGATTATAAATTATTATGAAAAGATATTCCTCTGAACAAACACATGGAAGCCCATTTCCACCACATAAGGGAAAAAGATCTTGCTAAATCATAATTATGACTTAGTATGTCATCATTTCTAATTTTAAGTCATATTTATGAGATGAAAAATCTAAATGATGACATAAAAGAAATCATAAATATGACATCAAAAAGTAATAATCATTAATACAATGTTGGAATTATGACATATGAATCATAATTAGGATATAAAAGTAAAAAATATGAATTAGTATGTCAGTTTTTCAATCTCATAGTTATGACTTATCTCAAAATTCAGACTTTATCTTTTTATGATAAGTGATTATAAATTATTATGCAAATATATGCCTCTAAACAAATGTATAGAACCCCATTTCCACCACATAAGGATAAAAAAATCATGACTGTGACATAAAAAGTCATATTTATGAGATGACAAGTAAAAAACGATGGCTTAAAAATCATAATCATGATATTAAAGCCAAAAGTATGACCCAAAAAGTCGTATATATGAATTAAATGTCGAAATGATGACATATAAAGTCATAATTATACACACAACGTCGACATTATGACATAAAAAGTAAAAAAATATACCAAAAGCATGTTTTTCTATTATGTGGTGGAAACGTGCTTCCATACAGATGTCAGAGGTCTGATATTTTGTCATGTATTGGCAATGACGTTCATTTATCACGTACAATGAGCCAGTAGCCACCAGGGGGCGCCATTTCTCCACAGCGCCGCGCGCTCGCGCACAGATCTCCCATGGGTTCCGAACGGATGCTTGAAGTGCTGAACACTTGAGAGGCGAGTCGAGCACCTCACCATCCCTCTCCACACAACCCAGCGAGCAGCCACCCCGAACACATGACTGCAGCAGCCAAAAGCCCTCACTTCACAACCACATGAGAAGGCTATAATGGATAAAGGGATTTTGCAGATTTGAACCCTTCGTTATAATAAGTGCAACTAAAGATCTCATCACCCATGCTTATTCAGATCCGTTCCAGCGCGCAAAGTTCAGACGCATCTGAAGGAACTTTGGAGAGTGGGAGTTTGAAGGACTCATTCGAGACTTTCTGAACTGGCGCTGGAATCGTTTTAATTTGATTTGCGTTCTTGTTTGAATCTGTAGGTGATGCTTTTCTCGGGATCGTTTTTGCGCAAAGGGAAATTATCAGTCTTTGGCACTGCTGGGGTTTTACTTCTGACAATGAAAAGCAAATGAGACCGTCATCCCTTCACTTGTATTGACGGCTCAACGACAGGTAAGACCTGGATTATTTCATATTAGAAATTAGCCTTGAAATAAGAAAAAATGCTTTGTATATCTGAGGTACTGGAGCATAAAGCATGCTGGAAATGGTCTTTGATTTTATAATAATGATTTATTTTTTATATATTGCTATCATTTTAGTAATATAAAAATAAATTATTAAATTATAAAAACAACAAATAGCTACATTAATATTATATATATATATATATATATATATATATATATATATATATATATATATATATATATATATATATATATATATATATATATATATATATATATACACACACACTTTTATAAATGTGATAATCATAGTAAAAAACATAATTGCCTGATTTAAAGAGTATTGATGCAGATTTACTGTATATTTCATAACTGTGGTATTTTGATTAAAAAATGATATGTAGCTGGTGATATGAAGATGGTAATGGTAGTGAGAATACCAGAGCCGATGATGATATGATGTCGATGGATTGGGTAGTTAATATTAGAGAGATGATGGTGAGCACTGAAGTTGGACATTGCCTACTATATTGGAACGCATGAGGAACACCCAGCCGACCGATGCTGAGTCCTCTGTGGTGCTGGGTTTGAAAGGAAAATCTGGCTTGTTTGAATCTGAATCATTGCTGAGTGTTGTTGGGCTTGCAGATCAATGTCACAATACCCATAATTATTTAACAAGTATTATTATAGTCAGTCAGCATCTGTGCTGCAGGCCAGAGTACAGGTGCGTGCACCTTCGCAAATAAATTCAATGACTGTGTCTGAAATACTGTAGGAATGCATGCTGGAATCCATAAAGTTTGTCTGATATTCCTTAACTTCGTCTCTTAAAAAGCCATCCAATCAATTCCAAATTCCCCAAATTAAGTCCCTCCCTAACGTTTTTGGTTGCACTTTATTTCTCAGTACGTGTACTTACAGTGTAGTAAGAAAGTACTGGCAATGTAAAGTAACTACATGGGTTAAAGTGTTCACCCAAAAATGTAATTTACCCCATGATTTACTCCCCCTCAAGCCATTCTAGGTGTATATGACATTCTTCTTTCAGACGAAAATTTTATACGTAAATTGAATACTGACGGTGGTCTGGCGGAAGCTAGATATTTTACTTTACAACCGAAAAATCTATATTTTTCTTTCCTTTATTAACCCCCTGGAGCCGTGTGGAGTACGTTTATGAGGGATGGATGCACTTTTTTGGGCTTCAAATTTCCCATTCACTGGCATTATGGATTGTGACATTCCCCATAATTATGACATTAATGTATAAATTATGACTTAGTATGTGAATTTCGATTTTTCAATCTCATAGTTATGATTTAGTTGTCATAATTTCAACTTTTTTATCATCATTTCGACCTTTAACCTCACAATTATGACTTAGTATGTCATAATTACGACTTGATCTCAAAATTTCGATCCTTTTTATCCTTTTATAGTAAGTGATTATAAATTATTATGAACATATATGCCTCTAAACAATGTATGGAAGGCCATTTCCAACACATAAGGGGGAAAAAAAATCATGATTGTGACATAAAAAGTCGAAAGTGACATACTAAGTCATATTTATGAGATGAAAAGTCAAAATCACGGCTTAAAAATCATAATCATGATATTAAAGCCAAAATTATGACCACTTTATTTCTCAGTATGTGTACTTACAGTGTAGTTACCCCAAGAAAGTACTGGTAATATAAAGTAACATCATGGGTTAAAGTGTTCACCCCAAAATTAAATTGACCCCATGATTTCTCCCCCTCAAGCCATTCTAGATGTATATGACATTCTTCTTTCAGACAAAAATTTTATACCTAAATTGAATACTGACGGTGGTCTGGCGGAAGCTAGATATTTTATTTTACAACATGTTAAAAATCTATATTTTTCTTACACAAACGCATCGGTTCGCATCAGAAGGTGTTTATTAACCCCCCGGAGCCGAGTGGGGTACGTTTATGATGGATGGATGCACTTTTTTTGGGTTTAAAATTTTGGGCTCCCATTATAAAGCTTGGGTTAGCCAGGACATTTTTAAACATAACTCAGATTGTATTCGTCTGAAAGAAGAATGTCATATACACCTAGCATGGCTTGATGGTGAGTAAATCATGGGGTAATTTTCATTTTTGGATGAACTATCCCCTTAAGGTTAGGTTTAGGGATTGGTAGGTTCAGGAATATTAACCAGTTAGTGTCATTACTACCTTTCTCCCAGAAGTACGTCACACTACCAAAGTAAAATACATTTTGAACATTCCCTGCGTTCCATTCTGAAGGGCTCATCCCTATGCAATAATCCCTTAGAAGGGTTTACCTTCCAAAGTGAGAGCTCTGAAGGGATGAAGGGTGTAGGGGACCAATAAAACTGTTCCTTGGAACGCACTTCTGCGTCATCTTGCCGAGCCAATTGGAGGTGCTGTCGCCGCACAATTGTGTACGCCACAGGGAGCGAAGTGTCCATCAGTTGTACCCTTTCGAAATCCTTCATTCTGAAGGTCCCATTGAAGTGGCCAGTTTTGAGTACTTCGGTTTGGAGCAACCCTTCAATATGCCGGCCATGATTGTTCACTCTGAAGTGCCCTTCAGAATTTATCTCGAAACACAGCCATTGTTTGAAATTGCTCCATCTAGTGGTTTGTAAAGTCATTTTATATATATATATATATATATATATATATATATATATATATATATACATACATGCGTGTGTGTGTGTGTGTCTTTCACTGACAATGAATCCATAAATCTGTGTGCGCAGTTCAGCGCTTGGTTCAAAGAAATAAAATGGCTTCTGAAGGAGCAGTTGAAAGTAAATAAATACATGTAATTTTTCCTGTCAGCTTTAATTGTATTCTGACTAAGAATTGTGGTCATTAAATATTCACTTGGTTGTCTAAAACTGCATTTGTTCATCAGAATTCAAAGCCTTCTAAAAAATGACGATGTGATGATTCACAAGTGATTCGATGCGTGTGATGATTCACAAGTGATTTGGTTCATTTAAGTGAATTTGTTTGGAAGTAAACGGACACAGTTAAGTACTTGCATCTCACTTTAGCTCTTTTCACATCCTGACAAAGACAGGCTTTTTAGGGAGCCTTTTAGCGCTGTTGCAACAAAGTGAACAGCAAAGGTTGCACAATAGGTGCGCAAATTATGTTTTATCTGTGTATTTTATCATACACATGCTGCCGACAGAGAACGATGAGAAATGCAGTTTTGTCACGAACATCTTTCACCTCATGAACTGGCTAAATATGTAGTATTTTCAGGCATGCTTTTTCTCTATTATTCATCAACATTGCACAGTGCCTACAGGCAGGAAACGGAGGTAGGAACTGGTGCTACATCCTGTCTACTGAGATACCTTCATCTGATTGATTTTTGAAGGCAGCATAGATGTAACCTTCACTGCCTATGGTATCCCACAATCCTGCGTGTTCGATTCCATAATAGTTGAGCTAAACAATAAAGTTTATGTTTGTGTTTGTGTGTAAATGTAATATTTTTTTACCAACTCTTTCCACTTTTGATGTAATTTCAAGCAAGAAATTACTATTGAAGTAATTAAAGCTGCACTATGTAACTTTTCCGTCCACTAGAGGTCGCCTGTTCAAAACAAAGGCGTAGTTTGATGACGCCAAGTTTGAGTGCAGAATCTTGGGACATGTGGGCTTCACCTCACAGTCAGTGGAAAAGAATCGGGACAGGACCTGGGCAGAAATCATGTTCATGGATGTGATTATTAACGTTACTGTAGTATGAAGCAGAGCAGGACCGAGTGTTGTGGAGCTGAGCAAGGCGATTGATAATAAGAAGAGTGGAACACATGCCTCGCGAGCAGCGGGACTTTTATTATGATACAGTCGTCGACGCCATTTCCGCTTTTCCGGTCATGAGTATGAGGTAAAGCAGCTCTGTTTATCATATTAGATACATCTGAGTGTGTTGACAATTAAGTTATGCCATTGCTCTGTGCGTTCGCTCAGCGGCTGCTATGACACTTGTTGCACACTGCAGCGGGCGGTTCCCTCACACGTAGGGTTGGGTACCGAACTCTGTACTTTTAAGGGCACAGACCGAATTACGTTGGTACTACCGAGTACCGAGTCACATTAAATCAATCGGTACCAAATTTCGGTACCTGAGAACGCATATTGTGATATAGACGAGTGTCTGTGAATATTAAACCGCAAAAAGACCATTTAAATACGAATCATGCGTGTCTCTGTGCGAATGAATGCATAGACGCGCGGTTTACAGTCTATAGGTTTACCTCATACACACTCTCACTCAGAATCGCGCGTGACGGTCGCATGTTTCCATCTCTGCCTCTCATATGAGGACATGAACGCACGAACGTCATCTCCAGAGCCACTGAGTCACTTCATGAGCATTTTACCGTTTCATTTGAGGAAAACGACCGGCGTCATATCATAAACACACAGAAACTCAAATTCACGGCAAAAAAGTTGAATTAAATTAAAAGATAAATTAAATTAATGTATTATGTCTTCACTTGATTACCAGAAAATACATAACACATAATTTGTGGGAAATATTTCATTGAAATGAAATAATAATATGGTTGTTTTTATGAATTAAATTAAGTAGCTAGTAGCCTACTATTAACTAGTAAATATTACAGTAATCAAACATCACAGACAATGGCAGACAGAGACCAGGGCAACTCTGGCATAATGTCAATAACACTTTTATAAATGACTTATAGGTTCTTTACAGTTATTTATGTAAACATCCCAAAAGTACCGAAAAAAGGTAATTTCAGGTACCGGTACCGATACCGGTTAAAATGTGAACGGTACCCAACCCTACTCACATGTCCCGGTTCCTTGGTTAAAATAGAAATTTCTCACAATTTACAAATAGTTGGAAACATTTGGGATTTTGCAAGAACTCAACTGAACAAAATATATAACACTGGCCTAGTGGATTTTGGATGTTTTACTGAATTTATTTTACATAGTGCACCTTTAAATATTCCCTTTGTTATCACCAATGCTCTTTCTAATTTGTTGTAGATCACTAAACTGTATCAGAAGTCAGTCTGAAATCAGTTTTGTGAGGTACCACTGCAATTTCGGAGAGGCTAGCAATAGCAAGCTAGCTTTGAAAGCATGAGATCCCACCCTCCCTTCAGAGCGTCTCCAAAGCCACGCCTCCTTCAAAACACATGAACGCACAGCACACATTCTGAGTCAGCAAAGCATCATATTAAATTACCTTATGTCTCAAAGCACACAACATTACAACAATAATGAACGTAAACAACTCGAAGATCTCTGACTTGTACCACCTGACTGCTGCAGAGTCATTTTGCCGTTGATAGTGTTGGCATTGAAAACGTCACGGGTTGCTATCCTAACTTCTGTAATCATGACATGGCTTGAACGCAGCATAAACTCGTCGTTTTGGTTCAGGAGGAACTGTAAAATGGTGTTTGTTTTCGGCACTCTTTGAATCTCTGTCTATAACTCTGGATAGCCTCATAATGGAGCATGCTGATGATGAGCAGGGTGCGCGGAGGTATGCAAATACATAGGTTGACTGGCAGGTTAGACATCCGAATGCAGTGATTGGACGAAAATGTTTTGGTCCCAAGTCTTCCACAGAAGATATATATACACTTTTATTATTGATTGCTATCAGGACGTGAAGAGAGTTTCAACCAGCATAACAAAAAGTGTTTCTGAAAAAACCTGCCTTTAATCTATTAAATGGAATCTTGGAAACCATTAAATATGAAGTGTCAGAATAATATGCATTATTTTATTTTATTGATTTGTAGGGCTTGTTTTTGCATTTTGGCTAGTCTGGCCAATAAGAGACAATTAACTACTGCTCTTCCTTTTTTTTTCTTGATCCGATTTTAGGAAAAACCATAGTTCATGGGTTCAATGATATGGCCGCCTAATGTCGAATCATTGACATTTAGAAACTTTTTGGAACAGTTATGATGTAACAAAGCCTTGTTTACTGAAATCATGTGACTTTAGCAGTTTGATATGCACTTGATATGCAAAGGTTTAGAAGTTTCACAAAGCAGTGTTTCGAAAACGTCCATAAGTTGAATCCGAAATCACATACTTCCCTACTATATAGTAGTCTCGTCCGCGCTGCTGGCCAATGGAGGTCGACGTCCGCACCTGGCGGCCATCTTGTCACAGTCAGCTCACTCACTCGTAACATTTGTATTTTAATGGTGCATGTACTTTTTAAATAACCATAACTTGCTCAATTTTCTACCGATTTTCAAACTGTTTGGTTTGTTATAAACATCAAAGATGTAGTTATGACACTGCATACTTATTCATAATTTGTTCAAGAAAACGTTAATAACGTTTGTAAGAAACCAAACCATTTGTAAATCCGTCAAGATTTCAGCGAGATAAGAGGATTTGTGTTCGTGCAGATCACTCACCTTACAGAGCCTGCCAGAAAGCTTGCCTGTGACAAGATGGCCGCCGGTGATGACGTTAGAGACTCCGCCATAAGACATCTAGCCTTTATTATGTATATCTATGGGTGAATTGACGCAACTGGCGCTGATAGGTCACATGACAATGACAACATGGCGAATGTAGTACGTCCAGATTACATTCATACTAAACACACTCATACGTGAAGTAGGGCCTATTAAACCTACTAAGAGAGTATGTGATTTCGGACGCAGCCAGTGTGTTAGTAATCAAGACCAATAGCATATTCGCTTATAGCCTATAATGCAATCCTCAGTGTAAAGATGAAAATGAACCATGCCGTAAAACAAGAGCAGAGCAACAGAAATGAAAGCGAACACCCCTGCTTATCTTGTCAGCATGGCCAGCCCTGACTTCACTAACTCTCTGCACAACTTCTCCTCCTTTTACAATCCCCACTTTTGTCTCCATCCTTTTCATCTGCCCTTCATCTTGCTTTTTCGCGTCTCATGTGCGGTCAGCTGTTTTTTGCAATTAGCGCTATCATCGCATTTCATCCAGCAGAACAGCAGCTGTAATAACCTTACGGCTTTTGTTGCATGCTGATACTATTCGCCCTTGATTAATTGCGCTCCCAGGAGAGCGACTGGAGAGCCGCCGTAGATCTTCCCTTTCATGCCCCATGACAAGTGACCCATTACTGTGCTTTATAGATCGCCGTCAGCAGCCTTTGAAAACGCCTGTGGGCCTGTTGGGCGATGATTTTATTGTGCCGTGTTATTTGTGGGAATTGCTGACAGACGGACCAAAGGGCAGCTGCGGATTTTCCCCCCCCGGTTTGTTTCACTGCGAAACGTGGCGCTGCTCTGTTAGTTTAAGTCAATGTGTCTGCTGGGCAACTTAAATTGGTTATGCTCTCCGGGTCACACAAACAAAGGTCACAGCATCGCAATCTGTCCCACATATCAGAGCATCATTTGACAGTCTGGTGACAGATCCCAGTGCACTACAGAAGCAGACGCTCGCGTTCACCCACATATTGGTATTTCTGATCATTTTCTGCGGCATCGCTGAGAGAATTTGTTCCTTTTCCTATTAAATGAATTGTTCACCCATAAATACAAATTCTGAAATTCAGACAAAACATGTGAAATTCATTGTTTACTCATTGAAAACCTGCATGAACTCAAAAGAAGATATTTTGCAGAATGTCCTGGCTGCTTATTTCCATATAGTCATTTTAACTCAAATAATTACAAAGAAACACATTGAAATGCTAAAATAGCATTTTCTTGTAAAACATATTCAATCTTTTTTTTCATTTACAGTACAACGAAAGTGAAAAAGCACAATATAATAAGAGTTCGTCTGACTTTGAAATCTTCTGAAGCCATATGATGAGGAAAATACCAAAACACAAGCTATTTTCAAATCTCATTCACTCCTGCATTCATGCTAAAGTGTCGTTCTAGGTTTGATGATGACAGACATTTTATCTTTAGGTTATCCGTTCCTTAACTAGAGGTTGCAGCTAAAGTAAGCTTTCATTTGTTTCAGAATATTGCTCTTGACAAAATGAAAAGAATCCCTGGCGTTTCTCCTTCCTCTTACAAAGAACAATGTTTTTTTCCACTAATGAACTTGATATCCTACGCTGAAAATGACAGCATTTTGATGAAGAGGGCTTTATCTGACAAGATAGTAAAGGCCAGTTAGATTTGAACAGATATTTCTCATTTGTAGCCGTGGTCAAGCTCAGGTACTATCCATTTGAGAGTGTGTGACCTTCTGATCTGTGAGATATAGATAGATGGCGGTCTAGCACGTAGGAGGAGCTCTCAGACTACCTCTTGAAGGCAGGTCAATGCGGCAATCGTTAGCAGTAATAGGATGACAAGATACTTTTTTTTTAACAGACATTTGCGCTAGCAATTATACAGGACTTAACATTTGCTTTTAAGGTCAGGAACATTAGAACAAGACTAATGGATCTGTGAACTACACATGAAGCATATCTTTATCACATTTCGTTTTCCTCTGCAAGTATACGTATGTGTAAGAAGCAGGTGCATGAATCACTTCTGCTATCGCACAATGATTTCAGGAATAGAAGCGTCCAGTAAGCAGGTGTCTAGCTGCCTTTATGTTTCCTACATCAGTGGATCTCAAGTGGTGGTTCGCATTCGTATTCGCAACCCCAGAAATGGCTTGCAGGTCTAAATGCAAATGATAAAAAAAAAAAATATATATAAATATATATTTTATATATATATATATATATATATATATATATATATATATATATATATATATATATATATATATATATATATATATATATATATATATATAAAATACAAACGATTTTGCTCAATATATAGGCTAATAATAATATTTTGTAAATACTTTTTGGTAAAACAATATAGCTATATGAATAAAAAATAAATAAAAACGAAATAGTATTTACTAGTTTTTAATAGTATTTATAGTATATTATTTACCAATCAAGTAATATTACTAATATATTAACATTGTTTTAGAAAAATGTATAAATTAGTAATATATATATTATTATAATTTTAATATTTTAATATATATATATATATATATATATATATATATATATATATATATATATATATATATATATATATATATATATATATATATATATATATATATATATATATATATATATATATATATATATATAATTATTATATTATTATTAATTATATTCATTTCATATTATATATATATATATATATATATATATATTATTATTTATGTATATATATATATTTATTAATAATTTATTATAATATTAATATTAGTTATATATATATATATATACTGTATATATATTTATTTATTATATTCATTTAATATTTTATATATATATATATTCATTATTTATTAATAATTTATTATAATATTAATATATATATTAGTACATAAAATATTTGATGTGTATAACTAAATTACACTTTTTTTTATTGGTTGGTAAATAGTATATACATATTATTTTGTATATGGTTTTATTATTTTCATATAGATAAATAAATAAAGACTATTTTCCATCCATTGCCTCTTGATATGGGTTTTATTCAGTCTCATATGCCTAACAATATGCAAAATTCATGTTC
This sequence comes from Romanogobio albipinnatus, assembly GCA_023566225.1. Taxonomy (NCBI): domain Eukaryota; kingdom Metazoa; phylum Chordata; class Actinopteri; order Cypriniformes; family Gobionidae; genus Romanogobio; species Romanogobio albipinnatus. The sequence continues at coordinate 8,288,194 of CM042250.1, read as the reverse complement.
ATGATAGGATTATTATATTTAAAATTTTATTTGAATGATATTTTTGTTTACTTCTGCCTCTTGATGTCTAAATGTAAAATCCTGGTCCTGACGCAAAACCATTTGAGAATGTCTCTGCGTCTCCTATAACAGTCCAACTTATATTTCTAACCACACCGAGCGCTCATAGATCATCACTCTGCAGATGTAGTTTGGAGGGAGGGGTGTTTAAGATCACTATACATGCATGAGATGGCAGGTGATTTATTGCAGAGGCGAGGCAGAAGTGCGACTGCGAGAGGCCCGTCCAGCCTGTTTTGTTTCCTGAGGAACAGAGCGCTGTAGTCGTGTCCTCGGCCTTTAGCCTGTCGAATTCTAGAGGCTGTAATCTGGAGATATTGCTTTGCATGTTTGTGCGAGGGAACTGCAACCGATGCAAGATAGATTTGCCATTGTCTTCCTGCCTCAGAGATGAGGCTCCGCTCGGTGCAGTCACACCGTTGCTGTGTCAAATTGAAATCATGCAGCCAGTCTGGTCTCTGTTAGCAAGAAATGGATGAAACACAGGGACATTGCAACAACGGCTCAGCAATTATGAGCTTTTCAGCGCAAAAAAAACCCCTGTGTTTTATATGTTACCTAGGGGTGTGATGAGATCTCGTGCAACGAGATGGGTTGTTCAATAAAACCACATGATTACTCGCTTTTGATACTTTATTTGAACCAATGATTATTGCCTCATTATTATATATGTATGTTTTAAGTCATTTTAAAGGTTATATTGTTCACTTAGGTCAATTTTTATTACCATAAAAAATGTTAATCGTCAAAATAATCGACAGACGATTACTCGATTACCAAAATAATCGCTAGATTAGTTAAAACACCTGCATTGTTTTGCATTTTATGACTTTCAGTCGAATAAAATACTAATATTAAATATCATCTCGTCTCGTTCTCGAGAACCCAGTATCGGGTGTCGTCTCGTGAGATGTGTGTATCGTCACACCCCTAATGTCACCATTTACATTTTTGTTGTTTCATGAAAAGTTTAGTGTTTCATAAATGTTTCACTGTTTAAATGTAGCTGGAAAACCTATAATAGTATGTTTAATATCAGGTTTCAACTTACCCCATGTACACGGATCAGGCATAACATTATGACGGATTATCTCTTCTTCATCATCGCACCTGTTAGTGGGTGGGATATATTAGGCAGCAAGTAAACATTTTGTCCTCAAAGTTGATGTGTTAGTAGCAGGAAAATGGGTTTGAGCGAGTTTGACAAGGGCCAAATTGTGATGGCTATATGACTGGGTCAGAGCATCTCCAAAACTGCAGCTCTTGTGGGGTGTTCCCGGTCTGCAGTGGTCAGTATCTATCAAAAGTGGTCCAAGGAAGGAACAGTGGTGAACCAGCGACAGGGTCATGGGCAGCCAAGGCTCATTGATGCACGTGGGGAGCGAAGGCTGGCCCGTGTGGTCCGATCAAACAGACGAGCTACTGTTGCTCAAACTGCTCAAGAAGTTAATGCTGGTTCTGATAGAAAGGTGTCAGAATACACAGTGCATCGCAGTTTGTTGCGTTGCATAGCCGCAGACCAGTCAGGGTGCCCATGATGACCCCTGTCCACTGCAAAAGCGCCAACAGTGGGCATGTGAGCATCAGAACTGGATCACGGAGCAATGGAAGAAGGTGGCCTGGTCTGATGAATCATATTTCTTTTACATCACATGAATGACTGGATGCCTCACCTGGGGAACACATGGCACCAGGATGCACTATCGAAGAAGGCAAGCCGGCAGAGGCAGTGTGATGCTTTGGGCAATGTTCTGCTGGGAAACCTTGGGTCCTGCCATCCATGTGGATGTTACTTTACCACCTACCTAAGCATTGTTGCAGACCATGTACACCCTCTCATGGAAACGGTATTCCCTGGTGGCTGTGGCTCTTTCAGCAGATAATGTGCCCTGCCACAAAGCAAAAATGGTCCAGGAGTGGTTTGAGGAGCACAACAACGAGTTTGAGGTGTTGACTTGGCCTCCAAATTCCCCAGACCTCAATCCAATCGAGCATCTGTGGGATGTGCTGAACAAACAAGTCTGATCCATGGAGGCCCCACCTCGCAACTTACAGGACTTAAAGGATCTGCTGCTAACATCTTGGTGCCAGATACCACAGCACACCTTCAGGGGTCTAGTGGAGTCCATGCCTCGACGGGTCAGAGCTGTTTTGGCAGCAAAAGAGCTACCAACACAATATTAGGAAGGTGGTCATAATGTTATGCCTGATCGGTGTATGTATGCTGACAAAAATATATTTATGAAAACATAATTTTTGATGCAGAACATTATTAAAGACCAGATACATAACAGAGAAAACCTCGTCAGAACGTTATGCAAGGTTCTGAGAACGTTCCTTGTTAGCTGGGATGACAACAAGCCCATAACAACTAGCCCCAGTCTTCCCATTTACCGTCTTCACAGCGTGTTTTCATTCATTTTAGCGCATCCACCTGGTTTTTTACATTCTTGCAGAGCTAGCATGGATAATGAAGCAGCGTTGGGGATTTTTCCTCCATCGAATCTTAATCTTTGGGTTTGTAATTAAAGTACTAAAGCAGTCTCAAAACAGCATGCTTGAATTACCAATTCAGAGCCACTGCAGAGCATTGAATCTGCAAATATAGCAGCTACAGCTCACATTGAGATGGATGTCACACTCTACGTAATGTGTCCAAAGCTCAGTTGCGTAGCCAATTGAGAAAGCTGTGATGGCTCATAGGAGCTGCGGCTTATCTCTGTGTGTGTGTGCAAGAACAATGACAAAGCCTCTACAAAATAACAACAACCAGTCAAAGAAGAGGCTGGTCCTAATGATGGCCACACAGTTATATCAATTTATACTTTCATTCAGCTAGGATGAAAAAGTATAAAGGTTTCCACAAAAATATTACGCAGCTAAACACTTTTCAACACTGGTAGTAATGAGCACTAAATCAGCATATTAGAAATAGAACAAACATTTTAAAAGTTATTTTCAATTGCAATATGACTCTTTTTACTGTATTTATGATCAAATAAATGCAGCCTTCTTTCAAAAATCTTACAGATTTCAAACTTTGAAACAGTAGTGTATATTCCTTAAATTGAATAATTATTATATTTTGAAGACAACTGAAACAAAATGGCTGGCGCACTGTAAAAAAAAAAAAAAAATTGACACAACTTAAAATTGTAAGGCAACTTGCTGCACAGCTTTTTTGAGTTTTTTGAGCTTTTTTGAGTCTGAGTTTTTCAAAAGTTTTTTTGACTTTTTAATGTTAGCGTTTCTCTGGCTGCTGTAACTGAGTTTGCTATATGGCAAGAAAAGCAAGAGAAAACACAATCAGATGATGTCGGCTGCTCGATGATAAAACTATAATCATTGTGTCGCGTCTTAATTCACTGATTTTATGAGCAATATGCTATTAACTTTATTTCATTGCGATTCTAGAAAAGATCCAGCACAGTTTCAATCAGAAAAGCTGAATAAGGTTTAAAACAGATTGTACACTAAGCACTTTGACCTTCTGTGACATTTTCTCCCACAGACATCAAGAATCAGCTTATGAATCTCAACAATGGTGACATGCTTCATGCCGCAGTGCATTCTGGGAGCCATGGATGAGTTTTGCATGATGCACCCAGAATGCATTGTTAACTTGTCGGAACTTGTAAACTTGTTAACTTTCACTGGTTAAGCCAACTTTTTTGCATTTAATTGTCCAGTTAACTAAAACATAATCATTAGTCTAAAATGTTTGAGTTGTATTTTTTACAGTGCAACAGATTAACCTTATTATTACTTGCATATTTAATTTGGCATTAATGTGATAAAAAAACATATTATTGTAATATTATGTTAGATGTATAAACCATATCTATGACTGTCTATAGATATTAATTGTGATTAATCTCATGATTTTGTCTTTAGAAAATAAAGTGTAAGTATCAAATCTGGTCAAACACATAGTTAACTTTAAATTTCTTCTCACATTTGCCACAGTCTGCAAGCATGCCCTTGGGGTCCCTTTGGCAAGTGTGTAAACCCCTGTGTTAGGCTCATAGGCAATATTTCATACTAGTTGAGCTTCGATGGTAATTACGTTCTGCCTCACAAAATCCTGTAAATGACCGGGCCCAAATGGAATCAGCAGGATTTGTTGTTTTTGCATTTTCTGAGTGGATTTTAGGGCAAATGTGGAAACACTACTTCTAACCTAACCCTGATTTAAATAGATGTAACTGCAAATGCAGTGAATGATTAAACTTTCAATTTAAACCTTTAGCAATAAACATTAACTTCAGCAACTATATAGTGTTTTTCCCCGCTTCATTTCATTTCTAGGCTTGTATTATGAAATTAAAGGTGATTTTTCTATGTTAAAATATTTTCTCCTATGCCATTTTACAGAGACAGTATAAGCAAACCATCCACAGTGCTGGGTAGTGACTGATACATGTAATCTGGAATACATAATCAGATTAAATAGTATACTTAAATACTCGTAATCAGACTACAAATTACTTTTTTATTGATTACACAATTACAGACAATTCACACAATGGCAGTAAATCATTCATAATATATTAATTCTCCCTAATTCTCCTTTTTCATGTTTTAAATGATCCTTTCTAATACATTCAGAAAGTCCTCTAGTTTTGTGAAATTGCACACACACACCTTTCAAACAAATTTTTTTATTATAAATTTTGTTATTTTAAAATGATCTATTACATTTTTGTATGATTTATTTCATTAATAGACCACCCCCCCAACCCCCGAAAAAAACTTTGGGGAAACCCTGACCTATAATTGTATTTTATATCAATATGGTATAATATAATCCTATTTATATTCAATGTGATAAACGAGGTAAAAGTAATCGGACCCACTTTATATTAGGTGGCCTTAACTGTACTAACATTTTAATTAATCATTTGATACAATGCACTTATTGTGTACATACATGTTTTTACATTGTACTTACATTTTAAAAAATACCTGCATGTAATTATGTCTGTAATTAATTTCTGTAGTTACATTTGTAATTACACAGTTGACACTTCCCTTACACCTAACCCTACCCTTAAACTTACCCATATCACCACACCAGTCCCTAACCCTGCCCGTATCCCACCTCAATATCAGCAAAGGTGTTTTGCAATACAATTTGAACACAGTAAGTACATTGTACTTATCTTTTGATGTAAGTTCATAGTAGTTAAGGCCACCTAATATAAAGTGGGGCCAAGTAATTTAAAAGTAATCAAAAAGTAGTCACATTATATTACCTTTAGTGCTGTCAAACGATTAAAAATAAAAGTTTGTGTTTACATAATATATGTGTGACGTCACCCATAGAGTTCTGAAGAGCAGTTTTGAAGCCTCAAAGTCGGCCGTTGCCATCTTGGCAGCGTGTCATCGCGCGTCACTCCCGAATAACAGAAAATGGGCAAAGAGGCGGGACGTGGGCGGAGCTGAGGTGACGCGATGACAGCAAATAAATAGCTATCCACCTGTCACTCAAAGTGGTCACGCCCTTAATTATGCAGAACTTTAAGGCTTTATATAATGTAAACAAATGAGTTATAAAAAAATTCACCCCCCTCACAGTTGTCATGAAGGGCAAAATTAGCCGTATAGACCAAAACCACAATTTGTACTAGACTGCAAACATGTTATTTTCTGCTGTAAAGTTGGCCATTTTAACATGGAGCTCAATGAGATTCTGCTCCCTTCTGGATCCTGTCCCTAGTGGCCAGTCGATGCATTGCAGTTTAAGTCACTTCTGTATTGGCTTCAAGAGAAATTGGGGGAGGTTGTTGCTTGGTCCAGACTGAACTTCCCGAACTCAAATGTTGTGGCTAAGTTCGGCTGGCATCCAGGCTAACGAATTAGTAATTTGTGCGCATAATTTACTTTTTTTTCTTGCATGTCTTGTGCGGGGCTCCGTAAATTAGTGCTGCCAAACGATTAATCGCGATTAATCGTGATTAATCGCGATTAGTCGCATCCAAAATAAACGTTTGTGTTCACATAATATATGTGTGTGTGTACTGTGTATAATTATTATGTATATTTAAATTAAATATACATATAACTATACATATATATATATATTGCATGTATACACTGTATATTTTTATATAATTTATATTATATATAAATATAACAAATTTTTCTTAAATATATACATGCATGTGTGTGTATTTATATATACATAATAATTATACACAGTACACACACATATATTATGTAAACACAAACTTTTATTTTTAATCGTTTGACAGCACTAAAGGTAATATAATGTGACTACTTTTTGTGTATTGCAAAACACCTTTGCTGATATTGAGGTGGGATACGGGTAGGGTTAGGGACAGGTGTGTTGGTATGGGTAAGTTTAAGGGTAGGGTTAGGTGTAAGGGAAGTGTCAATTGTGTAATTACAAATGTAACTGCAGAAATTAATTACAGACATAATTACATGCAGGTATTTTTTTCCTGGTGGAATGACCTGCCTATCTCAATTCGAGCAGTCGACTCTGTAGCCATTTTCAAAAAACAGCTAAAGACACGTCTTTTCCAGCAGCACCTGACCAATCAAGAATAGCACTTAACATTCTATTCATTTTCTGTCTGTCTAATTTATTAAAAAAAAAAAAAAAAAAAAAAAATTGTCCTGTGTGTTCTGTGTTAGATTAACTGAGACATGTTACAGCACTTGCATACTGTAGCCGTTGACTGTTCTAGTTGCTTCTATTGCTCTCATTTGTAAGTCGCTTTGGATAAAAGCGTCTGCTAAATGACTAAATGTAAATGTACTAGTTTTTTCCTGCATATCATGTTTGGGGCTCTATACTAATTACCTTAAATGTTTAATGTGATGCATTACATTAATAAGTTAAAAATGTTCATTTGGAATCAGTAACAGGCGACAATTTGTAAGTTATCTACCCAGCACTGTCCATTCATAGGTTGATTCGCCTGAAATATATGACGCTATCTCATCAGACACGGCAACAAACTCATCCAAATATGTGAGTTTGGGGGCGGAACTTTCTTTTTGTCTGACCAATAAGAAAACAGGTGGAATGATCTATTTGAAAATGGTCATTGTTTTGAAATTCCATTTGGTGACTCCAATGGAAGAAGTTACCTCACCTTGAAATAGTTTTTAGAGGAAAAAAATCAATCAAACTGAATTTAGCTGTTCATCACATAAGCAGCTAGTTGGCAATCATTAGTCTAAAATCGCATAACCTTGATTATGCAACAGCGTAACCTTGCAGATATTTTTCAAGTGATTATTCCTTGTGCCGACGTGCTCTTTCTTGAATGCAGCTCCATGTGTGATTGGATTTAGCAGAGAGCAGGGCGGCTTTGTGAGCGCAGAGAATGTGAGTGGGCATCCTGGAAGCTTCTGTGCCACCACATAATGCTTGACTGATGTGAGGAGTGAGAGACAAAGAGAGAGAGAGGGAGAGAAAGAACGAGATACTGAAAGAAACAGAAGGAGGGAAGGAGAGAGAAGGGATAAAGGGACGGAGAAAGAAAGGGGGATACAAAAACGACAGTGCATGAGAGAGAGATGAGGAAGACGGGCGACAGAGGCCACATGTTTTATAGATGCCATTTAAAAGAGCGTGCTGGAGTGGAGGCAGACTGCAATGAACTGTGACCGAGACAAAACGCCAAGACAATAAACAAACAAATTGGTTGCCTTGGAGTCGTCAGTGTGCCATCCCGCCTCCCACCGGAGCGAGAACATCCCCATATCCTGCTGCACGGTGTGTTCCTTTGAGATTAAAACAGGAAATACATCTCTCGCGGTCTCATTCTTTCTCTCTGGCCACCGGGTCTCGATTGCTCTCATTTTTTTCTTCTCCATCTCTTTTCTAACTCCTTATGTCCCCAAAGGAAAATGTTATTGCTCAACGGTTGCTTTTTCATAGCTCATGAGATCTCAGTTATGTTTCATTCAAAAGAGATGAAAAAGTGAGACAATTGTTGAAGATAACTTAGTTTATTTTTTTGAAAGAAGCCTCTTATGCTCACCAAGGCTACATTAATTTGAAGCATTAAAATATTTACCTCCCCCTGCCCCATTTTAATGTTTTAAAATGTCATATGGGCCTTCATAAATCATTCTAATATACTTATTTGGTGCTAAAACATTTCTTATTATAATAAGTTGAAAACAGCTGCTTAGAATGACTGCCCTAGAATGAGTTGAAACAATATTATAAATCGTTCTCTGATATCTACATAGAGGGTATGTGGCTTATTTAAGGGCAAAAATGGTCCAAATAAGGGTTTACAGGTCCATTTACAACCCTAAAAATTGTCCCTAGAATGAAATGGTCTGTTTTTGCCTTATTTGGAAGGGTCATCAATAGTAATGTAGAGTTCTGCTCTGATTTGCTGTGTCACTGCACGGCTCATTTCAGTAGCAGCAAACACATCTACTGTGCGGCACGACAATGGAGAGATTAGGAATCCAACCTTATATGTTTGAGCCTGTTTCTGACGAAGATGCAGATTTTGAGGAACAACCAATTGTTTTGAGATTGGAAATGGATGCTTCTGAGTGGTAATGTTCAGTAAGAACCTGCAAAACGCAACTGTTATGTCAATACTAGAACTTCAGCCTAAACGTTAACTAGCATATAGCATTAACGTTACACGTTAACGTCAGCAGTCACAAATATAAAGTTCAGTCATGAAACTCTAATCGCCGATTGGTTCTTTCAGTTCTACGACACCAACCAATCAGAGGTACTTCCCCATTTACGTGGCTTTATTTAGACCGTATCGTAGCCGCTATCAGCACGCCGCACAATATGAGAACTCCTATAGTCCCACCTCCTCCCCAGCGCCACCTGTATAGATCTGCTAAGGGGGGGTTATATCATTTTGCAGCAGCCTTTCCTTGTTGTTATCTTGACTAAGCTGAACATTATGTATTTGCTCAGCAGCAGCAGCGTAGCAGATCTCGTCCGCCAAAATCATGTACATTCCATGTACTCTATGCTAATAAAATACTGGTTGAATCTATTCACTCCGAGAGTTGTCATGATTGAACTTTGTTTTTAGCGATGTAAAAACATTTTAATTATTGTAATGTGTCACCGAATGATTTTACAATGGTAGCTTCTTCACTTTGAATCACAAACTCTAAACAGTGTAAATATGTTGTTTGTACAGTATCGTTTGACAGTAGAGTACTGAAGTGGATAAAATCCCTACTTACTGCTTGTGGGAATATAGTTGGAATTGCCCCCTTCTTCAGTATCAGACGCTGAGCGAAGCCTGCTTGATATTATCCCAGGTTAGAAAAACTGTCCATGGTGAAATGGGCTGAGCAAACGAACAACTTTGAATTAAATTGTTGCGGTATCCTGTTAGATAAACATCAACCATGCCTGTTGACAGTTTTGTTCTGTGGGAAGGGTATGAAAAGTCCTCACATCCCCTGCACAAACTGGAACATAACATTTATTTCCATGATCTTTTTCGCTATCCTTGTTACGCTTGTTTCTTCACAATAGCTGCAGAATTAGCCCCGCCTACAACATTTGAGTTCGGGAAATTCGGTCTGGACTTGATCCGTTGTGGAGCAACTATGCCCGAACAGAAACTGTTCAGACCAATGAAATTGTCAGGGCGGGCTTTATACGATGATGGACAGATGATCAACAGTAACGTAAGCATTCACGTCACAAAGAGCGCTTGGGTTGAATTTGTTCTAATCCTAAACGGAGAACTTGTTCGTATATACATTCACCTTTTCTATTTCTCTCAGAAATGATGATCGTGTTGGTAAGTACTCCGTGTGTGAATGCCTGTTATTTACATTGCTTCTTCCGATCTCTTATATTGGGCACGTTTTGGACTTAAATGGGCTTATTCTTACTGTTGACATTGAAAATGATGCATGTGTTTTCCTGAGGGATTGCTGTTTTGACAGTTTCCATCTTGGCATATAGTCATATTTGTTAATTAACTTTTTATGTATTTGCCCTGTTTTGATCCGACAAAGATCGTTTACACTCGTCTTCTTCTTCTACTTCTTCCAACGTGCATGCAGTTGAGTTCTGTTGACAACTAACGCTTTGCGTCGTTCCGTTGCTCTGATTGGTTGTAGGTCTATCCAATTGTGGTCTTTCCTGGTTTGGTTGAAACACGCCCCATAATCACAGCGCAATGGAGCAGCATCAGACTCATATTCTGACTAGAATTGAGTATGACGACGTCAGACGTACATTAATGAGCCTGACTTTTGTGTAACAGTCAGTGTTATGTTGAGATTCACCTATTTTTCTGTGGTATTTTTCACGCACAAGGTTTACATATGAAGGAGGAAGCAATGGTGTTTGAGACTCACGGTATGTGATGTCCATGTACTGAACTCTTCTTATTCAACTGTGCCAAGGTTAATTCAATTTTTCAATCTATTTTAAGGAAACTTTTTAAAAAATTGTTTTTTTCAGGATTCTTTGATGAATAGAAAGTTCAAAAGAACAGCATTTTTTGAAATAGAAATCTTTTGAGAAGAATGAATTTATTTATTATAATATCTTAATATCCTTTCAGAAAAAATCAGAAAAACATGAGACTGAAGTAAAAGTCTCTATTTGCTCTCCATTTAATCAAATTTTCATGTAGAAACGATTGAGATGTAAAAAGATATTTCATAATATTTCTATTGTTCAGAAAATTATAATTTTTTTTCATTGACATACAAAGTCTCCAATATTTCTCCTAAAGAAATAAGCACAGATCAAATCGAAATAAAACAGATACAATGAGACTTAGTAGAGAGCTATAAAAATAATCAATTTCCATCAGTAGCACAGTTCTGGTTATTTTTTTATTGAATTTGATGAGAAACATTTGATGCACACATTGGTATCTTTGCAAATCTGAGTAGTTTGTCATTGTTGAAACTCTAAAAGAGACGCATGAGATTACTGGAGTCTCTGTTTAATCTCATTGATCTGATCCCATAAAGAGATCTCATTTGTAATTTTACTTTTATGTATCTACATATCCATATCTCTACCTGTTGTTTTTATTCCTACTTGCAAATACACCAAATGTAATTGTGTACGGTTGTGTTTTACTGCAGTAACATCTGTGTGTTGCTTGAGCCTTGAGTGTAATGCTGCCTTCACATGATGCAAATACGAGTTTCCTAGTTAAAAACTGGACATGAATGCCCTTTCAAGTCATATTTACACTGGGAAGTTCGGGAAAATTTTGATACCCAAGTTCCCGATTTGGCATGCCCTAAACTACAGTATAAACATGGCGGAAAGGAGAATGATTGCTGCTGTGACTGGTATGCTTTATTCGTTTCTTCACAACACCTACATTACCTTGTGTTGTCATTAAAGTACTGCATATTTACATATTCATGAATAATCATTTGAAGCGTATTGTACAGCGAAAATAGCATGTTTTTGATCAAAATTCCAGAATCATTAGCAATCTGATTATAGCGCGGTGAATGTTTATATGGTTGTCAATGAATGGGACACTAAATATAATTTTGGCTTTAATAAGGTTTTCCCAAAAATAGTCAAGACTAAACCTGGTGTCCTCCATGATTCCTGTTTTTTCCAACAACAAAGCACTTGAATGCGACAAGCTCGTAATCACCACTTCAGAAGTGGGAAGTAGCGGGAAGTATTTCCGATCGCACATGAAAGCAGCATAACTCTTGCAGTCCGCGAGCAGGTCGCTGTGTGTCCACTGGTTGCCCTGGGCTCCATCAGGCTGAGTTTATGTGGCAGTCTTGTTGTGAGGCGCTGTGTAAACACAGTGAAATTGCTCAGGGCCAGATTCCCCTCTCCACACTCTCTTTTCGATCCCACCGGACTTATTTTCAATATGCCACTCTCAAAGCAAACCATATTACCATAAGCTCTCTCAATATAGCAGGGCTGTGCGGAAAAACATCGTCCCAGGCTGAAATTTTGATGATCAGCTTAGCGTGACTTTTTCAATTTTCCCCTGCCTACCTGATTTCAGATCGAGCGCTCATTATTAGTTTACTTTCCCTTACATGTTTGGAAAGCAAGGATGGACAAATTGAGATGCGCTTGGATTTTAGGGATACATAATATTTCTTGGTACAGCCACATTGTTTCAGGGTCTAACAGCAGTGGGACTTACTGGCTTATAGAGGGTATGCATTGATATCACTTTCCCGCCGGAACACACTACCTCAGCTGGACTGAATGGCAAAAGAGCTGCTGCATGACTGGATTTAATAGGAGAAACTGCGAAAACGAGTAATGATTTTCAGTTTAAACTAAAGATTGGACTTGATAGTGTTCCTTACAACTTACCAAAGACCCAGTGATCCATGGATATTGACATGCAGCCAGGAATGGTGTTTCCTGAAATTATGAGCCTGATTTCAACGCTGGGGAAATACATAAAGTGAACAGTTTATATAAATACAAAATAGGTAGGTCTAAATCCGGGTTATCAATATCAGTGTTATATATTGTCATATCGTCCAGCCCTAAAACTTTACAGTTTTTGTGTTTATTTAAAGGGGTTATGAACTGAGAAATCTAATTTTCCTTGAGCTTTTGACATATAAGAGGTCATCCTATAAGAATATCCTGTAAGTTTCAGAACTGAAAGCCTCCTTGTTAGTCCAAAAACATTATTGTAACCAAGCCCAGAGAACGACTCAATGTGGAATGTCCCTAAAGAGCTGCCAACTTTTAAAAAAAAGTGAGATTTGGTGGGGCCAACAAAAATTTTGAAAAGAAAACACTCTCTCTGCATTAGCATTTGAATGGGGTAGTATTGTTTTTTTGTTGTTGATTTATTTTTTGCCTTTGATAGACAAGTATAGGTTGATTATTAATTCTGTCTATTAAGACAAAATGCATCTATATGACGTTTTGTATATACTGTGGATCCTATAGACAGACACACACACACACACACACACACACACACACACACACACACACACACACACACACACACACACACACACACACACACACACACACACACACACACACACACACACACACACACACACACACACACACACACACACACACACACACACACACACACACACACGTTGGTGCAACAGCATTATGAGGACTCTCCATAGGCGTAATGGTTTTTATACAGTATAAACTGTATATTCTATCCCCCTACACTGCCCCTGCCCCTAAACCTAACCCTCACAGGAGACATTCTGCATTTTTACATTTTTAATAAAACATTGTTTAATATGTTTTTAAAGCGATTTGATTTACGGGGACATTTGAAATGTCCTCATAAACCACCTTGATGTTGTAATACCAGTGTAATACCCATGTCATTATACAAATTTGTGTCCTCATAAATCACATAAACAAACACACACACACACACACACACACACACACACACACACACACACACACACACACACACACACACACACACACACACACACACACACACACACACACACACACACACAATTTTAAAGCACTATGTAAAGGCATGATTTTGTCTAAATAGAACAAATTGATTATACCTCAGCCTACAGCGTACTTTTACAGGGAAGAAAAAGGAAAAAATCTGTCTGTCCTGTATGTTGCTCTTCTGTCTGTTGTGCGGCTCTTTTTTGCTGTGGCTGATCTATAAAAAAAACAGTGTTGTTATAAAATCTACTTTAAGTAGTTAAGTAAGCTACACTACAAGTTACTATCAAAAAGTAGCTAGCTACATTGAAACTACTTTTTTGTTATTTGTTACAAATAACTGAATAATTGTTAATGAATTCAGGGTTATTGGGACACTTTTTTCCCCAGTCATTTCAATGGCAAAAACTGTCAATACACACAATACTCAAATATAGCCTATATCTCAAACTGGCTGTCAAAGTGCAAAATGGCTACACATTTAACATCAGTGCAATAACAAAATGTATGCAACTTAAATGAAATACTCAAGAGTCAGGATTAGTCTAAAAATGCAGGTTAAACTCACAGCACATGCAGTGATGGAGCGCGAACAGAAACGCTCTGAGACGCCAGTCATGAGCTGCTCGCGTGAGCAGTGCGCATTGCTTGACTATTTATTTTCCTTACGAATTGTTTCGTTTAAAAGTGGACATTTAAGTTCACATGTCATGAAAACAAGAAACTCTGCTTCTAACCACAGGTCTAGAGCTGTCATTCCAACCACTCAACTTTGTGATGCTGTTTGCGAACGTTCATTGGAACTATGTTTCGGGAAACACCGACTCGTTTAAATATGCTTATAACGACGGAACTTGCGACCGTAGTTAGCTTTCGGGAAACGCACGCCTGAGCGTCACAGCGCTCCGCTTCTCTCATTACAGGCTCGTTCTTGTCAGAATGCAAAACGGAATGTAGCTTTCGGTCACGCTACACATTATTTATCTGCACATTTAATTTGAACCCCCTCACCGAGAGTATAACTAGTCGATCACGAGTGGCTCAACAGGTAGATCTATAGATAAACTCATCTTTCATCAGGCATTTGACCGGCCGGGTTGACACTTCGGGTTGACACTTCAGCGTGTGAAATCGTGGGTGTGACGTGTGAGCGTGAGAAGCCAATCAAATGCGTATGTCTCACGGCCAATGAGTGAGAGTTGGCAGCTCTGTGCCTACACTCTAAAAAATGCTGGGTTAAAAACAACCCATTCACTGGGTTAAAAACAACAAAAGTTGGGTTGAAAATGGACTAACCCAGCAATTGGGTTGTTTTAACCCAGTGAATGAGTTGTTTTAACCCAGCAATTGGGTTGTTTTAACCCAGTGAATGGGTCGTTTTAACCCAGCAGTTGGGTTAAATATTTGCTTATAAACAAGCCAATCGCTGGGTTAAAACAACCAAATTGCTGGGTTAGTCCGTTTTCAACCCAACTTGGGTTGTTTTTAACCCAGCATTTTTTAGAGTGTATAGATGGGTGAAAGACCGCCTCTGCAGAAGAAAATCAATGCGCACATTATCATTGCAACTTTGGCCCCGCCCAGTGGCGTGTTAGTGAGATGACGAGGAGAGAAGAGCAGTACAGTATGGACTACAATATTTCCTTCTAAAGGATCCTAATGCTTGGAATGTGGTTATTGATTTTCAACAATGTGAATGTCTCAGTTGAGCATTATTTATTTGTTCAGTATTTGGTACATTTCACTGTGGAAAAAGTTGCAATTTCGCCGTAGACTTTTCAAACAGACTTTTATGGTATGGACTCGACAGTAATGCGATAACATGTAGCAATGGTGTTAATTCTAATGCCTGATCTGTGACCAGTGATTTCTGATATGCAATGATCCATGTACAGTTAGATGTTCTTTGTCTGTGTCAGTAAATCAAACCTGTGACTAAACAGTCAACTTCCCATTGTTTCTCTTAAGGGTCCTGCACACTGTGCGATTTTTCTAAATCCTCTGCGAATGTTGCTTGTCAGACTGTACGAACATGATCCCCGATGTAATACACGTCACACTGTAGGATCTCAGTTGTCATTATGTCAGACTGTACGACGGACGCAAGCAAGAGACTCGCACGGACTGAGTTTTACATCACCAATCCGTGACACGTTCGGTAACGGTGAGCCGCATCCACAGACACAATGGTAGCGTTCAGCAAACAACAAAAACAAGCGGTGGCATTTTTCGACTCTTTTCGACATGTTCCCTGTTGTGATTTGATGTTGTCGCACGAAATGCGTCATCAGGTTCTGCATTTCTATTGGTTCTTGATTTGATGGTTGTCCTAGGAGAAGTCACACTGCAGGATTGCTCCTCAAATCTTCTGACACTGCCAGAATTTTGTTCAAGGTAAAATTTGTTCGCAATGGTCATTAATCGGTTGTCGGTGCACATGTCAAACTAAGGATCAAAGACTTCAGATTTTAGCCTAGGATCAGAGAAATCTTTTAGGATTTCAACATTTGTCTCAGACGGCCAAATCGTGGCCAAAATCGCACAGTGTGCACCCGGCTTTAGTAGGATAAAAATAATCTGTAATTAAATTGTGAAAATGATATATAGAAAGTGTTCAAAGAAACACTCCCGCTGTCAATCATACAGTGTGATTTTATCAGTGACTGATCAGTGATTGTACCCCAAAATTCAACATATTGACACAAAATGATAACTGCTTGATAACAAGTTGATTCTGTGAATTGCAGCAATCCATTTGCTTCTCTTTTCTGTAGCCTTCGGCAGTCTGTAAAAATATACCTCAGATTTCTTGTCAAATCTATTTGTAG